>JAANYP010006794.1:0-22986 GCA_020465985.1 Centrapalus pauciflorus | reverse complement strand
TTTTTTTTTTTCAAATGTGTTTATAAATATATAAACACATCATGTAAGTGTAACTATTATGAAAACAAGTTATATAAATGTGTTTTATAACTTTTATACAAGTAGTCTTTGAATAAACAACAAGAATCACAAGTTATTTCAAGGTTATGAAATACGGAATTTCGGCAGAAAAGTTGCATCAACTTTGAAAAATCATAACTAATTCATAACTTAACGAATTGAGTTGATTCTTGTCAAAAGTTAGATCTATGTCTTAACTAAAAATCTGGAAGTTTTTATAATTTATTATGGAGTTTAGAACCCCTAGATATTATTTGGGAACCCGAAAGTTTGACATCTCAAAAATGGCCAACATAGGGTATTTAACAAGCTTTTTTCCTAACCTAAACACCTCAAAAAATGCTCGTTCTTGACTTTAAAAATTCTTTGTATATATTATTTTAATGTCCAAGAAAACCAAAGCCTAAATTGTTTTGGAGCTTAGTCAAAAACAGCCTCAAAATAGGCCGAAAAACCTTCGAAAAGCTGGAAAATTATATATATATAAACTTGACGTTTTAAGTGGGTGTTATTTATAAACTTGTAATGTTGGGTGATTTAAGACATAAAAACCTATATATATATATATATATATATATATATATATATATATATATATATATATATATATATATATATATATATACACACACACACACACACATAATATCATATATGAGAGTTATTAAGTCCCTATTATCATTTTGGGCTCGATTAAACACATCCGGTGCAACACCCATCAATCTACGCTAACTTGCATTTTACGCAAATATTTTGCCATCACAAGCTCGGTGAGTCCTCATAGCCCTTATTTTCACACTGTTATGTTTTGGGGTTGAAATACATGCTACGTTTTCATATGGACACCGAAACAACTTCATTTCTATTATGTATTACACATGTGGTTCCATCAGCCCTCAAATCATGAACCGTTAATTGCATTTATTTATAAGCGCGAATATATTGTGGATAGATCTATCGGGAGTCATGTCCCCCATTCGGGTTAGTTTTATTCGGCTAACGGCGGGATGCATATATATTCAACACATGGTATTACGTATGGGAATACTGCACAGGGCAAACTCATTTAATTAATATTCGGTTGCATGATGGTTTATATGTAATACATAACATGGAATTTATGATTTTATAAATTCAAACTCAACTGTTGTTGTCCATACAAGTCAGATTTACGTGTAAACCTATGAGCTCACCAACAACTTTGTTGACGTATTTTAGCGTGTATTTTCAGAAAATTATGGCAAGTGCGCCGCATCGGAAGTAGTTTCAAGCTTCCGTACTTTTGAAGTCGCAAGCATTTTCAAACCATCGGAGATTTATTTGCATTATTTTAATTAATTTAATTATGTATTTAAATCATTGTATCTTGCGAACTACATACACCTTATGTTGATTATGTAAAACATTTCTATATTTCAAAGTTATATCGATGTATTTTTGAAAACGTCCATATAGTGGTCGTTCGTTATGATTATGGTTACGCTTCCACGACGTCACGCTTCGTTGCCAACCGGGGTAACGGGGTGTAATAGATTGATATCAGAGCCATAGTTATAGTGAACTAGGTTGCATTAGTACCCTAGACTATAACTGCACATAAGTTTTACTAATTTTTTTAAATATATTTTAAGTAACTAAAAGACTATAAATGGACCTTGATGGCAGAAAACATGTCAAACCTAGTTGTAATCATCTTTTCTGACTCTGAAGATGAGTATGCCCCTTTAAGCCCGGAGGTCACAGAGGTGTTCGTAGAAGAGGACCCATCAGAAGAGGAAGACCCCTCTGAAGAAGAAGACCCAATGGAGGAATTCGAGGAGAAACCCATGGAGGAAGACAAATCCGGAGACGATCCACCACCCCCGGTGGTCCCCTCTTACATCCCGTATCACCCGGAGGTTCCATCATTCACACCATACTGCCTTCACCCCAATGGCCCAAAGATGCTCTATACACCCTGCAAAAGAGTTTTCATGCCAACACGGGAGTCTATCCCCGTGCTCGCACCACAACCAAGTTCATCACCAAGACGACGGGCAAACGCCCGAAGATGGGGTTGGATGCCCGAAACCCTCCAAGAATGGAGGCAGTAGGAGGGAATCCCCTCCCACTTTGAGATCGGAGGACCATCCTACGCACCTACCCCATCATTCACCAAAGAACCCGCCAAACAAACCATACCACTCTTGGTAGCACGGTCTTCAAGGCACACGATCTCCAACTTCGGTTGCTTAACCAAGATATCGGAGAAATGACCGCACGTTTAGAGTGGGAGGAGTTACAAAATTCCAACTTATACTGGGCCAACCAGCATGCCCTCGCCATCCAGCTGGACGGACTAGATGAGCTTCAGCAACGATTAGCCGAGAGCGAGGCCCGTAATGAGGATCTGATACAGCGCCTCAATGCTTTGGAAAAGGGAGAGACCCCCGATCACTCCTGCACCTAGTACCCCCCCCCCCCCTCTATCTTTGTAATGTTAGGAAATTATTATGTAATAGTGTAGGACTAAAAAGTTTAAGGTAATAACCCGCCCCAATGTAAGAAAATTATGAATGATTAATGGAAATTGCAAGTTATTTATGAATCTGTGTTTGATGATTATAGAACTGCGCCTTAAGAATAATTTAAATCTTTAAGACTCAACTTCTTACATTATGCTCTTTTCTTTAAACTTTAAGATAATGCCACCAAAGAGAGCTACGAACATCGCTGATATCGAATAACTGGTCGCACAACGAGTGGCAGCAGCTATAGCCACCTATGAAACCAACACAAACAGCACCATAAACGGCGACGGAGGTGCTAGTCGCACCACGGGAGGATCTGATTCAACCCAGAAGGGGTGTGGAATCAAAGGATTTTTAAGCTGTAAGCCTCGATACTTCAACGGAACAGAAGGTGCTGTCGGGCTAGTTCATTGGTTCGAGAAACTGGAGTCTATGTTTCGCGTCAGTGGTTGCATCGAGGATGAGAAGGTCAAGTTCGCCACCCACACTATTCAAGATGGCACATTGGCATGGTGGAATTCTTATGCTCAATCAGTGGGAATCGATGCAGCCTACCAACTCGCTTGGACCGAGTTAAAGCAAATGATGACCGACGAGTATTGCCCGAGAAATGAGCTATAAAAGATGGAGTCAGAGTTCTGGAATCTGGCTATGAAAGGAACAGATGTAGCAGGGTACACCAATCGTTTCCATGAACAGAGTCTGCTATGCCCCCAGATGGTCACTCCGGAATAAAAGCGTATTGAGCGCTACATTTGGGGACTCGCCCCCAAATCCAAGGAAATGTTACCGCATCTAACCCAACTACTATCCAGAGCGCCATTCGAATGGCGAATAATTTGTTGGACTAAATGGCCCGAAGGAACAAGGCCAAAGCTGGGGAGAACAAGAGGAAGTGGGAAAATTGATCAGTGAAAAGTTCGGGTTCACAGACCAAAAAGCCCGAAACAATCAACGCTTTTGTCGCCGGAACTGAGTCTAGGAAGGGCTATACCAGCACTAAACCATGGTGCAACCGATGCACCTACCATCATGTAGGTCCCTGTCCAACCCCTTGCGGGAAATGTAAGAAGCTCGGTCATCTGACCCAAGACTGCAAGTTTAACGCCAACGGAGGCAGTAGCGGCACGCAAAGAAGCTGCTTTGAATGTGGGAACACTGGGCATTTCAAGAAGGATGTAACATCCGGCATTGAACCAGGTTAGCAACAACGACCTAATTAGTAATTAATGGCCAATTATAACCTAATCAGTGGTCATTAGAAATTAACCAAAGTGATTAACAAGGTTCATGAAGAAATTCAACTCAATTAGAATCAAATTCATCGGTGCGATGAATCGGGAAATTAGTTAATCCGATCGATTTACGATATTAGGGATTAATTCAACTAAGTACATAATTAAATTATGATTAGTGACACTAATCATACACTAATAGAATTACTTAACATTAATTATGCAAGACTAAAACAATTCATTAAAACAATGCATCCAAAAGTATTTATGAAATTACAAGAAAAGGGAAATACAAGAATACATTTCTAAATACTTTTATACAAAAAAAAATGAAAATACATGTATAATACATGTATGGCCAGCCGTAGGCATGTGCCAATTAGGGGTTGACTTCTATTTTTTTAATATTACTTTAAACACAATCATTTTGTTTAAAAGTGCACTCTACCTTTTCATCCATGCCTTTCATCATTTGAAAGACCAAACACTTTGTCTATAAATAAGATCTCATTTCTCACTTCTTTTCCACACTTCAAACAACAAAAACCTCTCCTTTTCTTCTCTCAAAACCGGATTTATACACTCACACATCACAAGGATTTCAACTTCTACTCAAAATCATATTCTAAATACTTCAAAGTAAGTAAATACTAACTTATTTCATCATATATTTATGTTTATATAAATCTTGCATAATATATATAATCACCAACAACAACAAGTTTCATAAAAACTCAAGTTTATAAGTTTCTAGTTTTTATTTTTAAGTCGTTTCTTTAAATGTGCATATGAATATATGAACACATTATAAACATGTTAATCTTATGAAAACATGTGTCATATAAGTTTTACAACTTTCATACAAGTAGTCTTTGAATAAACAACAAGAATCATAAGTTGTTTCAAGTTTATAAAACTGCGAATTTTCGGCAGAAAATTTATATCGACTTTGAAAAATCATAACTAACTCATAACTCAACGAAATGAGTTGATTCTTGTCTCAAAAGTTAGATCTATGTCTTAACTATAGATATGGAATTATTCATAATTTATTTTGGAGTTTAAGACCTCCAGAAATTAATTGGGAAACCGAAAGTTTGACAGCTCAAAAATGGCCAACATTGGGTTTTTAACGAGCTTTTTCACCAACCTAAACATCTCATAAAATGGCCGTTCTTGATTCTAAAAATCCTTTGTATATAGTAGTTTAATGTCCTAGAAAACCAAAGTCTAAAACATTTTGGAGCTTGGTCAAAAACAACCTCAAAGTAGGCCGAAAAACCATCGAAAAAGCTGGAAAATTATATATATATAAACTTGACGTTTTAAGCGAATTTTATTTATAAACTTGTAATGTTGGGTGATTTAAGACATAAAAATCTATAAATATAAATATATATATATATATATATATATATATATATATATATATATAGATATATATATATATATATATCGTCATATATTAGAGATATTAAGTCCTTATTGTCATTTAGGACTCGATTAAACTCACTCGACGCATCATCCATCCATTTACGCTACAAGCTTTTTACGCTAGATTTTTCCCATCGCAATCCCGGTGAGTTCTCATAGCCCCTATATTCACACTGTTATGTTTTGGGGATGAAATACATGCTTCGTTTTTATATGGACACGGAAATATCTTCATTTCTATTATGTATTACACATGTGGTTCCATTAGTCCTGATATCATGAACCGTTAATTGCATTTATTTGTAAGCGCGAATATATTATGGATAGATCTATTGGGAGTCATGTCCCCCACTCGGGTTAGTCGGGTTGGCTACCAGCGGGTGCATATATATTCAACACACGGTATTACGTATGGGAATACTGCACATGGCAAACTCATTTTAAATTAAGCTTCGGTTGCATGATGGTTTATATGTAATACATAACAAGGAATTTATGATTTTATAAATTCAATCTCTATTATTGTTGTCCATACAACTCAGATTTACGTGTAAACCTATGAGCTCATCAACAATTTTTGCTGACGTATTTTAGCGTGTATTTTCAGGAAATTAAGGCAAGTATGCCTTCGGACGTATTTTACTTTCAAGCTTCCGCATCCATGGAGTCGCATGCATGTTCAAAATTAACGAAGATTTAGCTGCATTATTTTGGATATTTTAATTATGTAATTAAATCTCTGTATTTGTGCGAACTTCATTTCTCATATCAGACTATGTAAAACATTGCTATATTTTCAAGTTTCAATGATGTATTTTTAAAAACGTCCATATAGTGGTCGTTCATTATGATTATGGTTACGCTTCCGCGACGTCGCGCTTCATTGCCAACCGGGGTAACGGGGTGTGACAGATTAGTATCAGAGCCATAGTTATAGTGAACTAGGTTGCATTAGTACCTAGACTATAACTGTTACAAAAACTAAACTTTCTTCAAGAACTGTGAACACATATATGGACCCTGATGACAATAACATGTTGAAATTCACCCCTAGGGAAAGGGTGTGACTAGCACAACGGGAGTATATCCCGGTACCTGCCCATCAGCCAAGCCCGCTGCAGTAGTAATGGGCAAGCATAGGGCAGTGGGGATGGATGCCTCACACTCTCCAAGAGTGGAGAAACGAGGAGGGGATCCAAATCCAGTTTGAAGTCAGAACACCATCTTCCTCTCAAGTGCCGACACTTACCTTGAAACCTATGTAACAAACGATGCCCCTCTTGGTGGCAAGGGCCGCCAGACACGACCTCCAATTTCGACAAAATCCACCAAGAGGTCGGTGAGATCTTTGCAAGGATTAAGCAGGAGGCAATGCAAACCACCAATAAACCTTAGGCCAACCAGAATACCCAGACGATTTAACAAGACGAAATCGACGAATTGTGACAGCACCTAGCGGAGCACAAAGCCCACACTGCAGAACTAACCCAACGACTTAACGCTCTGGAGTACGAGGAAACCCCGGAGGCATCTCTTTATAGTATTTCTCTAGGCTTTACTATCTGATATATCTTAGGGTAAATAAGGCTTAAGAATTTATCAGAAAATTCTGACCATATCATATACAAAGATTAAGTATGAAGAACTCTTATGAGGAATTAAGTTTTAACTACAACTCTGCGTAGGAAAAGATAAAGCTGTGACAATCTGCCTATGAAATTTCAAACCCGTAGACTTATCGATACCACTTATGCATTTCTACTATTTGATACTGGTGCTGATAGGAGCTTTATATCCACTAAGTTCACTAAGCAGATAAATTCCATTAAGTGCTACTTATGCTATTGAGGTTGATGACAGTGAGACGCTTAAGACAAATAATATAAGTCGAGGACGCTCCTTAGAATTAGTAGGCCGACTCTTTGAAACAGACATGATACCCATCAAACTGGGAAGTGTTTACATGGTCATAAGCATGGATTGGCTATCGAAAATCGTGTGGAAATAGTATGCAACTAGAACACAGTTCATATACCTTTTGCCAATAAGAAGGTCCTTACTGTCCAACGCAAAGCAAGAAATACCAAAGTAAGCATCATCTCTAGCATTAGGACCCTGAAGTGTTGATAGAGAGGGAGCCAAAGGGATAGCGGCTCGAAAATATTCTTATTATTTATGGTTACCCCAAAGTTTTTCCAGAACACTTACCTGAACTCCCAACATTGAGGCAAGTCAAATTCAAAAATAGGCCTAGTATCAGGTGCGGTACCAGTGGCTCGAGCACCATGCCGATTAGCCCCATCAATTGTGTAAGAATCGTCCAACCAACTGTAGGAGCTCTTAGATAAAGGGCCTATCAAACTGAGTTCCTCGCTTCGGAGGAGCTCCAGTTTTGTTCATAAAGGAGAAGGATGGAACTTTCGGGATGTGCATCAATTACCGAGAAATTAAATAAGCTCAAAGAACCAATACCCACTTCCAAGGATCAATGACTTGTTTGACAAAACTCCAAGAATTAAGCTTCTATTCGAAGATCGACCTTAGGTCTGGTTATCATCAGGTTAGAGTTCACAAGAAAGATATTCCAAAGACAGCTTTCAGATTCCGTTTCGGTCATCATAAATTCCTATTAATGTCGTTTGGATTAACCAGTGTCCCCAACGGTACTCATGGACCTCATCGGGTGTGCAAACCTTATTTAGACAAATTCGTGATTGTATTCATGAATGACTTTTAATCTACTCACGAAACGAGAAGGAGCACGAGCAACATTTAAGACTGATTCTGGAATTATTGGAGAAAGAACAACTATATGCTAAGCTTTCTTAATTTGACTTTTGGTTAGGAGAGGTGAAATCCCTCGGTCACGTGAACAATTTAGAACCCCCATAGAGATACGACAGTCCTTAAGACTTGCCACTTATTATAAGCAATTTTCTCAAAGATCACCAGAACTCTAACAAAACTGACCCGAAAAGACATTAAGTATGATTGGAGCAAGGATCAGGAGATATCATTTCAGTTATTAAAGCACAAATTGTGCAGCGCGCCTATTTTGTCCATACCTAAGAGGAACGAGAAATTTATAGATTACTATGACACTTCACACAATGGGCTGATGTAGAAAGATAAGGTCATAGCTTATACTTCATGAAAACTTCAGGTTCACGAGGTGAATTACACAACGCATGATCTAGATCCTGGAACAGTAGTCTTTACCCTTAAGACTTGAAGACATTAGTTGTACAATAAGAAGTGTATTACACTCACGGACCCCAAGAGCCTCCAACACATCTTGAACCAGAAAGAGTCAAATATTAGGTAACATCGTTGATAGAGCTAATGTGGTTGCAGACGCTCGTAGCCGAAAGAAATGAGTTAAGCCGTTAAGAGTACCAGCCATAGTTATAACCACTCAACCAAACCCTCCTTTCTTAGTTCATGAAGTTATTAAGGAGGAAAATATGAAAAATAAAGCCCTGCACAGAATGGATAAATAGTTTGGAATAAGGGTTAATGGAAATCAATACTTCACGAATAGAGTCTGGTTACCCTGTTTTTGATAGAGTAAGAAAACTGGTTAAAGATGACGGACACAAATCAAGATATGTCGTTCACCCCGGATCCGATAAAATGTATCATAAGGAACTATACGGGTGGCCTATCATGAAGGATGACATTCCACATATGTCCAAAAAAAATTTTTAACATGCTCCAAAGTTAAGACCAACATCAGAAACCATTTGAGTAATATTCGACCACCTAACAAAATCCGCGCGTTCCTACCAATCAAGAAGAACATTAGGATGAATAAGCTAGTCCAAACGTACCTCAAGGAAGTCGTCTCCGGACACGGAGTGCCTATTATAATCATTTTTGATATGGATAGCAGATCTACAGCTAAGCTTTTGGCAATTATTACAGCAAACTGTGGATACAAACCTGGACATGAGTACCACATATCACTCTCAGACCAATGGTCAGAATAATAGAACGATCTAAACCCTAGAACATACATTAAGAGCCTGTGTAATGGATACTCATTTGCCTTAGTGGAATTATCGTACTACAATAGCTATCACTCAAGTATTAAAGCTGCTCCGTTTGAAGCCCTCTACGGGCAAAAGTGTCGATCACCGATTTTTTGGGAAGAAGTGGGAAATGGCCAAATCACTGGCGTTAAGATCATTCACGAAACAACCGAAAGGATAGTACATATACGAAACTAACTAAAAGTTGCCTGCGATTGTAAGAAAGTTATGCAGATGAAAATAGAAAATCCCTTGAGTTCTAATTAGGAGAACGAGTACTGATGAGAGTCTCGCCATGGAATGGCGTGATACGATTTGGGAAAACAAGGATAATTAAAGACTCGATACATTGGCAATGCAAAGTCTTAAACGGATTTGGACTCGTAGCTTATCGTTTAAAGTTACCACCAGAGCTTAGCAGCATGCACAATACCTTCGATGTATCGAATAAGAAGAAGTGTTTGTTAGATGAGACACTTGTTACCCCTGGGAAGAGATCCAGCTAAATGATAAACTTCGCTTCATCAAAGAGCCGGTTGAAATCATGGACCGTCAGGTCAAAGGATTGAAGCACAGTTGTATACCCATCCTCAAGGTCAGATGGAAATTCTAGACATGGACCACAATTCACTTAGGCATGCAAAGGCTAGTTTAAGCAAAGATACTCTCATCTACTCTTAAGTAACAATACCCCTGAGGAAACATGATAAAATTTCGGGACGAAATTCCCTTAACAGGGGGAGACTGTAACATCCGACATTGAACCAGGTTAGCAACAACGACCTAATTAGTATTTAATGGCCAATTATAACCTAATCAGTGGTCATTAGAAATTAACCAAAGTGATTAACAAGGTTCATGAAGAAATTCAACTCAATTAGAATCAAATTCATCGGTGCGATGAATCGGGAAATTAATTAATCCGATCGATTTACGATATTAGGGATTAATTCAACTAAGTACATAATTATATTACGATTAGTGACACTAATCATACACTAATACAATTACTTAACATTAATTATGCAAGACTAAAACAATTCATTAAAACAATGCATCCAAAAGTATTTATGAAATTACAAGAAAAGGGAAATACAAGAATACATTTCTAAATACTTTTATACAAAAAAAAAATGAAAATACATGTATGGCCAGCCATAGGCATGTGCCAATTAGGGGTTGACTTCTATTTTTTTTAATATTACTTTAAACACAATCATTTTGTTTAAAAGTGCACTCTACCTTTTCATCCATGTCTTTCATCATTTGAAAGACCAAACACTTTGCCTATAAATAAGATCTCATTTCTCACTTCTTTTCCACACTTCAAACAACAAAAACCTCTCCTTTTCTTCTCTCAAAACCGGATTTATACACTCACACATCACAAACTTGTGCATTCAAGTGTTCTTCAAGAAAATCAAGTGTTTTGGTGCATATCTTGCAAGGATTTCAACTTCTACTCAAAATCATATTCTAAATACTTCAAAGTAAGTAAATGCTAACTTATTTCATCATATATTTATGTTTATATAAGTCTTGCATAATATATATAATCACCAACAACAACAAGTTTCATAAAAACTCAAGTTTATAAGTTTCTAGTTTTTATTTTTAAGTCGTTTCTTTAAATGTGCATATGAATATATGAACACATTATAAACATGTTAATATTATGAAAACATGTGTTATATATGTGTTATATAACTTTTACAACTTTTATACAAGTAGTCTTTGAATAAACAACAAGAATCATAAGTTGTTTCAAGTTTATAAAACTACGAATTTTCGGCAGAAAATTTATATCGACTTTGAAAAATCATAACTAATTCATAACTCAACGAAATGAGTTGATTCTTGTCTCAAAAGTTAGATCTATGTCTTAACTATAGATCTGGAATTATTCATAATTTATTTTGGAGTTTAAGAGCTCCAGAAATTAATTGGGAAACCGAAAGTTTGACAGCTCAAAAATGGCCAACATAGGGTTTTTAACGAGCTTTTTCACCAACCTAAACATCTCAAAAAATGGCCGTTCTTGATTCTAAAAATCCTTTGTATATAGTAGTTTAATGTCCTAGAAAACCAAAGTCTAAAACATTTTGGAGCTTGTTCAAAAACAACCTTAAAGTAGGTCGAAAACCTCCGAAAAAGTTGGAAAATTATATATATATAAACTTGACGTTTTAAGCGAATTTTATTTATAAACTTGTAATGTTGGGTGATTTAAGACATAAAAATCTATAAATATATATATCTTCAGATATTAGAGATATTAAGTCCTTATTATCATTTAGGACTCGATTAAACTCACTCGACGCATCATCCATCCATTTACGCTAAAAGCTTTTTACGCTAGATTTTTCCCATCGCAATCCCGGTGAGTTCTCATAGCCCCTATATTCACACTGTTATGTTTTGGGGATGAAATACATGCTTCGTTTTTATATGGACACGGAAATATCTTCATTTCTATTATGTATTACACATGTGGTTCCATTAGTCCTGATATCATGAACCGTTAATTGCATTTATTTGTAAGCGCGAATATATTGTGGATAAATCTATTGGGAGTCATGTCCCCCACTCGGGTTAGTCGGGTTGGCTAACAGCGGGTGCATATATATATTTAACACACGGTATTACGTATGGGAATACTGCACAGGGCAAACTCATTTTAAATTAAGCTTCGGTTGCATGATGGTTTATATGTAATACATAACAAGGAATTTATGATTTTATAAATTCAATCTCTATTATTGTTGCCCATACAAGTCAGATTTACGTGTAAACCTATGAGCTCACCAACAATTTTTGTTGACGTATTTTAGCGTGTATTTTCAGGAAATTAAGGCAAGTATGCCTTCGGACGTATTTTACTTTCAAGCTTCCGCATCCATGGAGTCGCATGCATGTTCAAAATTAACGGAGATTTAGCTGCATTATTTTGGATATTTTAATTATGTAATTAAATCTCTGTATTTGTGCGAACTTCATTTCTCATATCAGACTATGTAAAACATTGCTTTATTTTCAAGTTTCAATGATGTATTTTTAAAAACGTCCATATAGTGGTCGTTCATTATTATTATGGTTACGCTTCCGCGACGTCGCGCTTCGTTGCCAACCGGGGTAACGGGGTGTGCCAAAGGATTGCCCCAAGAAAAGGAACAATGGTGGAGCTCAAGGAAGAGCCTTTGTATTGGGAGCAGGCGACGCTCGTTAGGATCCCAACGTAGTGACGGGTACATTTCTTCTTAATGATATGTATGCTTATGTGTTATTTGATACTGGGGCTGATAGAAGTTTTATATCTGCTAAGTTTGAATGCCACTCTTTCCCTATTAGAAAATGCTTATGCTGTAAAATTAGCGAACGGAAAGTTGATTGAAGCGAATAGTATAATTAAGGAATGCACACTAAAATTGGCAGATCACCCCTTTAAGATAACCTTGATGCCTATTGAACTCGGAAGTTTCGATGTAGTTATCGGTATGGATTGGTTGTCAGAGAACCATGCCGAAATCTTATGTGGTAAGAAAGTCGCAAGAATACCGCTTAAGAAAAAGAAAGTCCTCACAGTCCAAGGAGAAAGAAAGAATCGCCAGTTGAACGTCATCTCTGGTCTAAGAACGCTGAAATGCCTTTGAAGAGGTTGTCAAGCAGTGTTAGTTCAGCTAGTGGAAAAGGAATCGAAGGAGAAGCGACTTGAAGAAATCCCAGTAGTGCGTGATTACCCCAAAGTTTTTCCTGAAGACTTGCCTGGACTTCCACTAACTAGGCAAGTAGAATTTCAAATTGACTTGGTGCCTGGAGCTACACCTGTCACACGAGCACCCTACCGATTGGCAGCATCAGAGATGCAAGAATTATCCAATCAGTTGCAAGAACTGTTGGAGAAATGATTCATCCGACCAAGTTCCTCACCTTGGGGAGCTCCGGTCTTGTTTGTCAAGAAGAAGGACGAATCCTTTAGGATGTGCATTGGTTATCGAGAGCTGAACAAGTTAACGATCAAAAACCGATACCCTCTTCCCAAAATCGACGAATTATTCGATCAACTCCAAGGATCTACTTTTTATTCTAAGATTGATCTGCGATCCGGTTATCACCAAGTAAAAGTTCGGGAAGAAGATAAACCCAAGACATCGTTCAGAACTCGTTATGGACATTACGAATTTCAGGTGATGCCATTCGGTTTGACCAACGCACCAGCTGTATTCATGGATCTCATGAATCGAGTGTGTAAACCGTGTTTGGACAAATTTGTAATAGTGTTCATAGACGATATCCTTATCTATTCCAGAAATAAGGAGGAGCATGCACAACATTTAAAGTTAATTTGTAGCTTCTAGAGAAAGAACAGTTGTACGCCAAATTCTCTAAGTGTGAATTTTGGCTATGAGAAGTCAAATTCCTAGGGCATGTGATCAATAGCCAAGGGATTCAAGTAGACCCATCAAAAATTGAGGCCATTAAGAACTAGGCAACTCCTAGGAACCCCACTGAAATCCGTCAGTTCTTAGGTCTTGGCGGTTATTATAGGCAATTCATAGAAAACTTCTCGAAGATAGCTAGTTGTTTAATGGAATTGACTCGAAAGGACATAAAGTACAACTGAGGTGAAGATCAGGAGACGGCATTCCGACTGTTGAAACAAAGATTGTGTAGTGCACCTATTTTGTCCCTACCGGAAGGAACAGAAGATTTTGTTGTTTACTGCGATGCCTCCCACAATGGATTGGGTTGTGTGTTAATGCAAAGAGACAAGGTTATCGCTTATGCATCGCGACAGCTTAAGGTTCATGAGGTGAACTACACGACTCATGATTTGGAGCATGGAGCTGTGGTGTTTGCTCTCAAGATATGGAGGCACTACCTGTACGGTGCGAAGTGCACTGTGTTTACAGATCACAAGAGCCTTCAGCATATTCTAAACCAGAAAGAATTAAACATGAGGCAGCGACGCTGGGTTGAGTTGCTTAGCGATTCTAACTGTGAGATCCTTTATCATCCGGGTAAGGCAAATGTAGTAGCCGATGCTTTAAGTCGGAAGGAACGAGTTAAACCCTTAAGGGTACGGGCTTTGGTCATGACTATACAGTCAAACCTAAACTCTCAAGTCCGCAAGGCACAAGAGAAAGCAGTCAAGGACGTAAATCTGCTAGATGAGGCCTTGAGAGGAATGGATAAGCAGTTTGAAATCAAGTCAGATGGATGTCGGTACTTCATGGGCAGAATTTGGCTACAAAAATTAGGAGGATTAAGGAAGCTGATCATAGATGTAGGGCATAAAACAAGATATGCTATTCACCCAGGGTCAGATAAGATGTATCACGACTCGAAGGGAATGTACTGGTGGCCAAACATGAAGGCTGACATTGCTACATATGTCAGCAAGTGCTTAATGTGTTTGAAAGTTAAGGCTGAGCACCAGAAACCATCAGGATGGTTGGTTCAACCATAAATACCCCAGTGGAAGTGGGAGAATATCATCATGGAGTTCATCACCAGGTTGCCAAAGACATCTAGAGGTTATGACACCATTTGGGTGATTGTGGATTGACTTACAAAGACTGCACACTTCTTGCCAATCAAGGAGACTGATAAGATGGATAAGTTAACACAAATCTATCTTAAAGAAGTCGTCTCAAGGGATGGAGTACCTGTATCAATTATATCAGATTGGGACAGCCGGTTCACATCAAGATTTTGGCATTCATTGCAAGAGGCGTTGGGTACACGCCTAGACATGAGCACAACCTATCACCCGCAGACGGATGGTCAGAGTGATAGGACGATTCAGACCTTGGAAGACATGCTAAGGGGAAGTGTTATCGACTTTGGCAAAACTTGGGACAGGCACCTGCCATTAGTTGAGTTTTCCAATATCAACAGCTATCACTCAAGTATCAAGACTGCTCCATTCGAGGCACTTTATGGGCGAAAGTGTCGGTCACCACTTTGTTGGGCTGAGGTAGGAGATAGCCAGATCACTGGACCCGAGATCATCCAGGAGACTACAGAAAAGATAGTCCTGATTCGGAACCGATTAAAGATTGCACGGGATCGACAGAGAAGCTATGCAGATGTTCGACGGAAGGATTTGGAATTTCAAGAGGGAGATCAAGTAATGTTGAAAGTCTCGCCTTGGAAAGGCGTAATCCGTTTTGGGAAACGAGGAAAACTCAATCCACGTTATATCGGACCATTCAAGATCAGCAAAAGAATTGGCCCGGTAGCCTACCGCATTAATCTGCCCCTAGAGCTTAGTAATGTTCATAATACCTTCCACGTATCCAACCTTAAGAAGTTCCTGGCTGAGGAAACACTCGTTATCACCATGGACGAGCTGGAGCTAGATGATAAGTTGAACTTCATTGAACAACCCGTGGAAATAATGAGCCGAGAAGTCAAGAAACTAAAGCACAGCCAGATCACGATAATAAAAGTAAGATGGAACTCTAAGCGAGGTCCTGAGTTTACGTGGGAACGTGAAGATCAGTTCCGGGAAAAATACCCTCATCTGTTCTCAAATACTCAAGCAGTGGAGAACACGAGCTAATTTCGGGATGAAATTCCCTTAACAGGGGGAGACTGTAACATTCGACATTAAACCAAGTTAGCAACTACGATCTAATCAGTATTTAATAGCCAATTATAACCTAATTAATGATCATTAACAATTAATCAAAGTGATTAACAATGTTCATAAGGAAATTCAACTCAATTAGAATCAAATTCATCAGGCGATGAATCGGGAAATCAATTAATCCGATCGATTTACGACATGAAGGATTAATTCAACTAAGTACATAATTAAATTATGATTAGTGACACTAATCATACACTAATACAATTACTTAACATTAATTATGCAAGACTAAAGCAATTCATTAAAACAATGCATCCAAAAGTATTTATGAAATTACAAAAAAAGGGAAATACAAGAATACATTTCTAAATACTTTTATACAAAAAAAAAAAAATGAAAATACATGGATATACATGTATATGGCCGGCCCTATAGGGGTGGCACAACATAGAGTTTGACTTTAATATTTTATTACAAAACTCATTTCTACTTTAAACATAATCATTTTGTTTAAAAGTGCACACAACCTCCATCTTCCATGCCTTTCATAATTGCAAGAGCTTTTCATGCACTATAAATAGAGAGCAATTTCCACTTCATTCTTCACTCCTTGCAACACATAAATCCTCTCTATTCCCTCTCCAAAAATCAGGCCACCACCCTTCAAGAAAAGCAAAACATTGCAATTTTTGTTCTTTCAATATTTTAAGAGTTTTTGGTGCAAATCTTGCAAGAGTTTCAACTTCTCCTCCAATTTCTACTCTAAATACATCAAAGTAAGTAAATACTAACTTATTTCATCATACATTTATGTTTATATAAGTCTTGAATAATATATATAATCAACAACAACAACAAGTTTCATAAAAACTCAAGTTTATAAATCTATAGGTTTTGTTTTAAGTTGTTTTCTTCAAATGTGTTTATAAATATATAAACACATCATGTAAGTGTAAATATTATGAAAACAAGTTATATAAATATGTTTTATAACTTTTATACAAGTAGTCTTTGAATAAACAACAAGAATCACAAATTATTTCAAGTTTATGAAATACGAAATTTCGGCAGACTAGTTGCATCAACATTGAAAAACCATAACAAATTCATAACTTAACGAAATGAGATGATTCTTGTCTCAAAAGTTAGATCTACATCTTAACTAAAAATCTAGAAGTTTTCATAATTTATTATGGGGTTTAGAACCCTCAGATATTATTTGGGAACCTGAAAGTTTGACAGCTCAAAATGGCCAACATAGGGTTTTCAACAAGCTTTTTCCCTAAACTAAACATCTCGAAAAATGGCCATTCTTGATTATAAAAATTCTTTGTAAATAGTAGTTTAATGTCCAAGAAAACCAAGCCTAAATCGTTTTGGAGCTTGGTCAAAAACAGCCTCAAAGTAGGCCGAAAAACCTTCGAAAAGCTGGAAAATCATATATATATATATATATATATATATATATATATATATATAAACTTGACGTTTTAAGTGGGTTTTATTTATAAACTTGTAATGTTGGGTGATTTAAGACATAAAAACCAATATATATACATAATATCATATATGAGAGTTATTAAGTCCCGATTATCATTTAGGGCTCGAGTAAACACATCCGGTGCAACACCCATCAATCTACGCTAACTTGCATTTTACGCAAATATTTTGCCATCACAAGCTCGGTGAGTCCTCATAGCCCCTATTTTCACACTGTTATGTTTTGGGGTTGAAATACATGCTACGTTTTCATATGGACACGGAAACAACTTCATTTCTATTATGTAGTACACATGTGGTTCCATCAACCCTCAAATCATGAACCGTTAATTGCATTTATTTGTAAGCGCAAATATATTGTGGATAGATCTATCGGGAGTAATGTCCCCCATTCGGGTTAGTCTTATTCGGCTGACGGTGGGATGCATATATATTCAACACACGGTATTATGTATGAGAATACTGCATAGGGAAAACTTATTTAATTAAGCATCGGTTGCATGATGGTTTATATGTAATACATAACATGGAATGTATGATTTTATAAATTCAAACTCAACTGTTGTTGTCCATACAAGTCAGATTTACGTGTAAACGTAGCTCACCAACAACTTTGTTGACGTATTTTAGCGTGTATTTTCAGGAAATTAAGGCAAGTGCGCCGCATCGGAAGTAATTTCCAGCTTCCGTACTTTTGAAGTCGCATGCATTTTCAAATCATCGAAAATTTATTTGCATTATTTTGATTAATTTAATTATGTATTTAAATCTCTGTATCTTGAGAACTACTTACACCTTATATTGATTATGTAAAACATTTCTATATTTCAAACTTATATAGATGTATTTTTGAAAACGTCCATATAGTGGTCGTTCGTTATGGTTATGGTTACGCTTCCGCGATGTCACGCTTCGTTACCAACGGGGGTAACGGGGTGTGACATATGATCTCAGCCATATAAATCTGAGCCAATTTCTCCATGAATAGTTTTCCCTAATCGGTATAAAGTGTGCCGACTTGGTCAATCTATCTACTATTACCCAAACTGCATCATCTTGACGCCAAGTCTTTTGCAGTTTCGTAACGAAGTCCATAGTGATGTGTTCCCACTTCCATTCCAGAATGAGAAGTGGTTGCAGACTGCCGTAGGGTTGCTGATGTTCGGCTTTCACAAGCCGAAAAGTCCTACATCGCTCCACGTATTGACCAATATCTTTCTTTAATCCCGACCACCAAAAATATGCTTTCAGTTCATTGTACATCTTTGTGCTCCCGGGATGTACAGATGATTTTGACTGATGTGCTTCTTCATTAATCACTCTCCTCATACCCCCCGAACTTTGGCACCCAAATCATTCTATATACACCTTTCAGTCCCGACTCACTTGTTTCCATTATCTTATTCTGTACTCGAATATCCTCAGCATCAACGTATTCTTCTTTTAAAGCTTCCTCTTGAGCTGTTTTAACATCATCAATAAGCGTGGAAGTTAACAACGTAGACGTCATCATGTAGCAGCAATCCTTGGCATAGGCTTTGCGACTCAAAGCATCGGCTACCACATTAGCCTTTCCAGGATGATAAAGGATCTCACAATCGTAGTCCTTAATCAGTTCCATACACCTATGCTGTCTCATATTAAGCTCCTTTTGGATGAAGATGTACTTCAAACTCTTATGGTCCGTGTATAATTGACACTTAGTTTCATACAGATAGTGCCTCCATAACTTCAATGCAAAAGTAACTGAGGTCAACTCCAAGTAATGAGTTGAATAATCTTTCTCATGCTGCTTTAACTGTCTCGAGGCATAAGCTATAACCTTTCCACGCTGCATCAGTACAGCGTCCAATTCCAACCTCGATGCATCCGTGTATACTACAAAATCCTCATTACCTTCTGGTAGGGCAAGTATCGGCGCTTCAGTTAACGTCTTTTTCAAAATCTCGAAAGCCTCTTGCTGCACAGTTTCCCAAACAAACAATGCATTCTTTTTCGTTAATGCAGTCAAAGGAACTGCAATCTTCAAGAAGTCCTTAATAAATCTTCGATAATACCTCGCCAATCCAAGAAAACTTCTGATTTCTATAGCTAATCGAGACGGTTCCCAGTTTCTTATGGCTCCGACTTTAGCTGGATCGATAGAAATCTCAGCTCCCGAAATAACATGTCCTAGAAATTGGATCTGTTGCAACCAAAACTCGCACTTGGAAAATTTGGCATACAACTTCTTCTTTCTCGATAATTCCAACAATTCCCTTAGATGATCAGCGTGCTCAGCCTCAGACTTGGAATACGCCAAGATGTCGTCAATAAACACGATCACCGACTTATCTAACATCGCTCTGCAAACTCTACTCATCAGATCCATAAAGACAGTCGGGGCGTTGGTTAAACCAAAAGGCATCACTAGAAACCCGTAATGCCCATACCGAGTCCTGAATGCTGTTTTAGGCACATCATCTTCTCGTACCTTCAAATGATGGTACCCCGATCGTAAGTCGATTTTAGAGAACACACTAGCCCCATGTAGTTGATCAAACAAATCATCTATTCTTGCCAGCGGATACTTTTTCTTAATAGTCAGCTTATTCAGCTCCCGGTAATCAATGCACATCCTCATTGTGCCATCTTTCTTCTTAACAAACAGTACCAGAGCTCCCCACGGAGATGAACTCGGTCGAATGAAGCTCTTATCCAACAACTCCTGAAGTTTGTTGGTACACCCTGTGTGACGATAGCAGTCTAAACGATCTGCGTTATGATTTAAGTAATATTCTGAATATTAACAAGTGTTATTGATATATATGTTTAATATGTGTTTGTCGGTTATTGATTGTGTGTTTGAACTTGATGTACATATTACAAGAAGTTCAAACATAAAAGTCAAAGAGTATGTCAAGCATAAGTTAAAACATAAGTTTCATCACGTAAGTGTTTGAGTGTATAGGTTAGATTCGAATTGCATAAAAGGATACATTCGAATCTGTGATAGATTCGAATGAGTCCTTAGATTCGAATAGGCTAGATTCGAATCTGTCAGATGGACAGATTCGAATGGGCCTTAGGCCAGATTCGAGGTTGGCCCACAACAGACTCGAATCAGGGCCTATAATTAGGGATAGACTCGAATCATTAGCAGACCTTTGGCAGAATTCGTGAGGAATTAAGCAATAGGCGATCTCGAGTTTATCAGCTCGGTGAGTCCCGTTTCGGAGAGAATTAGTACGTAGGATCGTTCGTGTGTCGTTCGTTCAGCGTCTAATAGTCTCCGTGTTTCCGTTGGTTGAGAGTGGTCCGTCTAACCGTCAACGAGGATTCCGCACTCGTTAACGGATCCGCGTCTAGATAGATCTGTCAGTGGTAGACCTTACAAGTGGTATCAGAGCCAGCGGAGTGTTCGTGGTGTTCTTCGTGTTCATCAGAAACATTCTAGGTTTCTTGACGCTAGTTGGACGGTTTTTCTCTCAAAAACGTGTTTTTGAGCTTAGCAAATTTATATTCGGGAAACATTTTGTCGTTTTTCACGTTTTTGGTCGAAATCATTGTTTTTCATTTGAAAATTAGTGATTTAATCCATAAAACGTCAAAAAATCAAAGTGTTAGCCGTTTTTCGAGTTTGCGGCGCTCGAATCTATAGGGGTAATTAGGGTTTTACTTTATTTTTCGAGTCTAACCAAAATACGCTCCTATCGAGTCAATTTCTGTCAGTTTCGAGTCTGTGGAGTTTCGAATCTGTTATTACATTCAAATTGGATCTCGAGTCTGTATTTCGAGTTTGTTTCGAGTGTGTTACTGTTTCGAGTCTGTGCTTCGATTCTGCTGAATTTCGATTCTGTTGTGGCTTCGATTCTAAGGGTCTTCGAGTCTAAGGGGTCCTTCGAATCTGTCTTGTCTTCGAATCTAAGGAATTGTTCGAATCTGACATAATTTCGAATCTAATTGAATTAAATTACTTAATCGAATTTAATCCCAAATAAATTGGAATCTAATTACATTCGAATCTATCTAGATTCGAAAGAGTTAATTCACATTAGTTTCGAATTAAATTAATTAAGTCTAAATTCAATTTGTTTCAGAAAAGATGTCAAACCTTCAGAAATTCCTTGAAATGGATCACGAAGTCGGGAAGGCTAATGCACCACCTAAGCTGATGAAAGTTGAGGATTACTACTGGTGGAAGGATAGATTCACGGATTTTGTACGATTCAACGACATGCGCATGTGGGTGTGCATTGATGAAGGGTACATTCCACCAGTATCTGAGGTAGAAGGCCGTCAAAAGGTTCTGTCATACCAAATGATGAAAGAGGATGACAAGAAACTGTTTGAAGCTGAAAACAAGGCTTTCTCTATTATCCGAATGGCGTTACCTCAAGATATCTTGCACACATTTCGGACTCAGAGGACGTCGAAAGAGCTTTGGGAGTCTCTTCAGAAAAGGTGTGAGGGTAATCCACGGGTACGAAGAAAGCGTACAGAGCTGTTGACCCAACAGTTTGCAATTTTCAAGGCTCTTAAGGATGAACAGTTGGATGATATTATCACACGATTTTATCATCTGATAACAGAGCTTGAAAGTCATGGTATTGAGTATTCTGACACAGACAAGAACAATAAGCTTCTTGATGCCCTACCGGCCAAATGGGCTATGTACGTGGCTATGATTAAGCTGAATGAAGATAAATACTATGCTCAATCGCTGGATGACATCGTGGGAACTTTGAGGGCATATCACTTCGAAATGATAAAGGCTGAGACTGATTACGAGCAAGTCCAAAATCCGGCTATGTATTTTGGAAAGACATCAAAATCATCAGTGACAGCTGATCAGAAGAGTGCTACAGCGTTTTTCACCGGAGAAACGTCATCACCACCAGAGTCCGAAGACTCTCTAAATCGCGCGTTCTTAGGGTTAGGAAGATCGGAAGAAACGCAACCTCAAGTACAACAGGCATCGACCAGTCAGAGCTATTCGAAGATGCCAATGAGCGCAAAGTCGGCGGAAGAACATCTGAATCTGCTTGCTTCGTTTGTGGCCGCATACGGAAATTGCGTTCAAGGGAAGATCAACGATCCGGCTCTTTGGGATGAAGACTACGATCAGGTCGACCCTGATGATCTTGAGGAGATGGATCTTAAATGGCAACTGGCCATGGTAACCCAGAGGGTTAAGAGATTCATAAAGAGAACTGGAAGAAATTTACAGATGAATAACAAGGGGATAGGATTTGATAAGTCCAAGGTCAAATGCTACAACTGTCAGGGATTGGGACATTTCGAAAGGGAGTGTCAAAGACCGAAGGTAGAAACCTACCAGGGGCAGAGTCAGCATCAAGGACAGTACCAAAGTCAGTCCCAACAGAGATATCTTCCGAGTTCTTCGTCTGGTCAAGCCAATCTAGCGGGTCTGATATCCAATGTCACTTCTGACAGACAGCTAGATGGTTCTTATGACTAGAGTTCACATCCGGAGTCCAATGCTAGAGCTTTTATGGCTGAAGTTACGGAGAATGGTTGTGAAGAGGATGAGCAGACCACAAGGGAAAACAGTCCGATGTGGGTAGAGAAAGCGAATGATCAAACCGTGCTGGAGTTTGCTGCTCAGATGGCCAACGTGG
>JAANYP010006793.1:0-137097 GCA_020465985.1 Centrapalus pauciflorus | reverse complement strand
AGATCTCCATGCCAAGAATTTTTCTAGCATTACTCAAATCCTTCATTTCAAACTATTCATTCAATTGATCCTTGACCATTTGAATGTCTTTCTAGCTTTTCGCGGGAACAAGCATATCATCCACATAAAGCAACAAATAGACAAAAAATCTATTATTCATTAATTATCAATCACAAAACAAGATTAAACAATAAGAACAAGATTGAGATTCAACATTGACCGAATGATTTGATTCAACTACGAGAATTACAATGCGATGATAAATACACAAAACCCTAGGTCTAAACTTTCGTACAAAAGAAATAATATCCGTGCAAGTCAATTGTATGAACCGTCCCACAACAGTACCTAATTTGCCTATTTATATGCATATACAAACTATTAAGAAATGACAATATAAACCCTAGACTTATTATATTCATCAACAATATAAATTCCCAACAATCTCCCCCTTTGATGAATGAATATTAGTGTTTAGTATTTAAGTCCTAGTTTCATCTCGAATCTTCTAATGCTCTTTCGATTCATCAGCATCCACTCAATCTTTGCAATAAACTCTTCCATCAATCTTTTGTCATACGAAACTCAGACCTCCTTTCTTATTTTTCCGCTTTGAACCAGCAACAAGTTTTCCTTTCAGACCAGTCATCACCTTCTGTAAAGTTCCATCACAATATTTGTTTAGCTCAACACTCCGCATGACTCTCTTCTTTTGATCATTATCTTTATAAATCACCACCGGATGCTTAGCCATAAAAACTTCATATTCCTTGAGATTTTCCATGTACTTGATAAATTGGTTTGGCGCTGTGATATTTATCAGTCTCATTCCACTCTCGACTCCTATCTGAAGATCTTGCACAGACATGAGAACCAGTTTTGTGTGCATAAAGTGAAATAAAGACTTCAGTGCAAACCGACAGTTTTCTTCTCTCTTATTTCTGCACAGCTCATCAAAATGATCTACTACGTCCACTAGATTGACATTACAAAAATCCGCTTCACTGAATACATAAATGTTACCATCAGTTCTCGTCAAAGTGAAAGTAAGATAGAAGATTTTCACAAACCGATCTTTCTCAATCTTCACCAGATCAACTATCTTGAACTCACTTCTTACATCTTCAATCTTCTGGGTCTTGTTTCTCAGAAAATGTGCATAATTCACCAAATTGGGCATGTTTGGCTCAATAACTCTAAACAATTTTAAAATTGTAAAAGGAGCCCTTTTCTTACAAAATATTTTCTTCTCCAGATGATCTTTCAAGTAAGAAAGCTTATTCATTTGCCTAATGAAGTCCGCATTTTGTTTTTCAGACAAATTCAACTTTTTAATCTTCTTCTTTCTCAATTCTTCTTCATTCAGCAAAGATAACATGTCATTGAGCCCTTTCTATACTACTTCCTGAACTGCAAACCTCAAATGGTGTTGTCGTTCAGATTCATCTGCTAAAAGATAAGTCTTGAAAAACTTGTCCATAAGTTCAACTTCATTCAGCTCTTTTACAGATTGGGGCATTACATCCTCAACAGGAAATGGATCAAATTCTTCCTTGACAGTAACTGTCACCGCGGGCTTTTCAACCGTTGGTGATGGCACGTCATCTCTCAAAACTCCCTCAACTAATTCCGCCTCATTAACAATCTTCTCTGCCCTCAACGTCACTTCATATAAATCAAAAACTTCATCATCATCAGATACTTCAATTTCTTGTTCTGCTCCCTCAACTCTTAACACTTCTTCTTCTTCGTCGTCTGAATTGTCATATTCTTCAAAGTTGTAAATACCAGATTGAATACTTAAAGGAACTGGAACATCTTCATAAAGAATCAATCCCATCTTACTCTGAGCATCAACTGGTTTTTCTTTTGAACCTTCAGCCTCTCCTACAACTTCACCTTCTGTCTCTTTTCCCGTGTATACAACCATTGGTAGTACAACTTCTCCAAGCTTCCTCCTCTTCTCCCCATCATGAGGAGCATCATCGGAGTCTTCATCATGATCCTCATGCTTACGTTTAGGACCTGAAGCTTGAGCTTTACATGTCTGCTCAATTACTGATAGTCTTTCCGATAACGAACCTAGAGCATTCACAACAGTGTTTTCCAATCCCATCATCATGTCTCTCATTTCATCAAATTGTTCAAAACAATAGTCTCTTAGCTCATTGTTTTAAACTTGTGGCTCATCTTCTTCTACAACCTCTGCAGCCGCCTTTCCTTTCATCAATCTTTGAATATTTTTGAGTCATCATCTCTGAATGTTGAGTTGTCATTTGAGCTTTGACTCCACTAATTGCTTCATTCAGCTTGGATTCAATAACAAAAGGTAACGTACTAACTACTGGGTCACTTAGACTTCCAATTGTCACAACGGTTGAACTTGTAAAAGGAACCTCCGTGTGGCCTGTACTAGAGATGGCAAAGTTGTGGCTCTGACAAGATTTCCAACCATTTCAAGTGATGGAGCAACAAATGCTTCCAACACTGTTGTTGTTCTGACAGGGACACGTAGTCCTCCTATACGTACTTCAACAAATGAAGTAGACTCAAGTGTCCTATCATGTACAGGTTCTATGATTTGTGCATGAAGAAAGGTACACTCGGGCAGGTGTGTACTTGTTTCAATATCCATGGAATCCGAATGATCCCTGGATAGATTATGTGCAAATTCCCGGTGAAGAAATGAGACATCTCTCGGTTGAGAAGGAGATGAGTGGCCAGTGGGGTGTGTAGTCACCAGTGGGATACTAGTTTCTTGAATGTCAACTCTCAAAGGAGAGCTAACAACATATGTGTCTTCCTGGCTTTCTTGGGTTGGGATCTCTCTCACACTCACTATCTCCTCAGCCTCCATCTCAGGTAAACTTACAATTGGAGATATCTCAATTCCTCCAGCACCTCCCAAATCATCATTGTTGTCATCATTATCATCATCTTCTTGGTCTTTGTTGCATCCAGCTTCTCCTGTGACCATTGATGCTATATTCTCTCTCAGTTCATTCTCAGAATCGGAATCCTTTGTCTCATCAGCTTCATCATCAGCCAAACGTACCCAGACTTCATCTTCAGCCAACATGGCAGATTCACTCAACTCAGATTCATTAAAAGCCTCTGACTTTAGGCAAATATGGGCATCTTCATCCAGAATGTCTTCATCCAGAATGTCTTCATCCTGAGACAGTTGAAGCCAATGGTCATCCTCAACCATTAAAGCCTTTCCAGCCTCCTTTTCCTTAACCAGCAGTGCCTTGCGAGTATAGTAGTCTGAATTCTTGACTACTGGCAGTCTGCATTCCCTTGCAAAGTCGCCTGGCTTGCCACAATTATAACACTTAAGCTCAGCTTCTTTCTTGGCATGCTTATCAGGCTTCTCATATTTTTAAGGCTTCTTACCACTGCTTACTCCAGATTTTTCAAAGTTAAATATTTTCTCATACTTTCTTGAGCCTGTCTTGTATCACATTTCATTGTTCGTGGGTTTGCGATAGAACTTTTTCTGGAAAGCCTTTGTCAGTAAAGTCATCTGCTTTTTCATCTCCTCTATCACTGAGTCTACTTATAAATCTGTGGATTCTAAATCGGATGAACTGCTGCTTATAACAACACACTTCTCCTTTTTCAGCTTTTTTTGTACTTTTTATCTGCAAGGAGAGCCTGAGGATCAATCGTTGCCTTCTCAGCTTGCTTTTTGCCAGAAACCTTTCTTAAAACAACCTGTTGATAGTTGTTTAGGTTTTCAAACACCATATGAAAATCCATATCATCAATCTCTTTTGTCTGTTGGATAATCATTGTGCACTGTAGGTCCCGAAAGGTTCCCAAAGTATATAGTAATAAACTGTAGAGGGGGGGGTGAATACAGTATTTAAAAACTACACACTCTTTTTCTCAATGTTTGTATGTATTATCAACAAATGTTAATTACAAACAAGCTTGACTGCGGAATTGTTCAAGCTGAGATGACAGAATACAACAGTATGGTTTCTAGTCTAAGACACACTCAAACTAGATTACAATGAACACACTCACTAAGATGCACTCACTGTATTTTACAAGACTTTAAGAAACAGCTTAGGTAAACAGCTTAGACACACAGAAGCTTGTTTACAGAAGATTTGCATGCATGAATATCACACTTGCACGTTCACTCTTGGTTTAAGCACTTAGCTTTCTTCACATTCTTTCTGACCTTAGAAGCTTCCTTTTATACTCACTTAGAGGATCTAAGAGAAACATCTTCAGTGGGCAGAATGAAAAAGGAGAAGTCTTGTTTGAAAAGACAATATAACTTTTCTGCACTTTTCTGAAAAGCAGACTTGCCTTCTCTTGTGCAGAACTTTTGTCTTTTTACTTTCTACTGTTGCATTGCCTTTAACCATTTTAGGAATGTCAACTTTGCGTCTTTCTTCCTTGTAAAGGCCTATTTTGATATAAGAAAAAGGTCTGTCACCCTTTTTCAAATATCCGTTTGTCTTCATGTAACAGAACAGCTTGGGCAGGCTGAGCGGTTCTGCTTTCCACTTTGTCTTCAACTGTGTAAACTGATCTGGAAGTTAAAAACAATACATGATGACTTGGAAACAAATTCCATAAAGTGTTTAGCCTGTTCACAAAGAACAGGTTCTGTTCACAAAGAACAGAACACTTTAAAAATGCCCAAGCTGCTCAACAGTGTAGAGCAGCGTAGACAGTTTATGTCCAGCCTGATCAGCAGACTGATCAGCTTGGACAAACTGTCTTGGTTGCAACACATGCAATGTATAGAACAGCTTTAGACTGATATTGCAAATCATTTTCAGGTTTCAATAAGGCATATAACAGGCCTTAAATACAACCTTCAAATGCATCAACAGGTTTGAATATAAAATCTCCCCCTCAGATGTAGAGCAGGTTTGACTGAGGCCTTTTTGTGCCTAACAATCTCCCCCTATTTGCAATAACCAGTCCAAGCTGGTTTTGTCAAAAATCACTATATATTTTTACAGTACATTTGCTGAAGTAAAATTACAACATTACAGTAAAGTAAAAGATCAGTTTATATATACACTGATTCTTGACTATACTTGAACAACATATGTTCTTACAAAAGTACAACTAATGTGCTAATGTATTTTACAACTAATGTAAAAAATAAAAAATAAAAAATTACAACTAATGTAATTGTGTACAACTAATGTACAGAGTGTACAACTTATGTACAAGATTTGGACTGTTTGAGACGGGAGCAGATAATGGCAAGCCTGTCCAACTAATGGACAGCTTCCATTCTTCACCTACCCAGATGGCAGGTGGACTTCATTCGACAGGGGGTGGCATCCCTTCTTTGAATCTTTTTAGAAGTTCTTCCCTTGTTTCTTCATGTTCTTCAATTTCAGCTGTAAGAAACATAAAGTTAGAACTTTGGAGCTCACCTCTGTCATAAAAACCTTTCAGCTCTTCCCAGACAGCTGCTCTCCATTGGCTGGACTGACTGAAGGAG
This sequence comes from Centrapalus pauciflorus, assembly GCA_020465985.1. Taxonomy (NCBI): domain Eukaryota; kingdom Viridiplantae; phylum Streptophyta; class Magnoliopsida; order Asterales; family Asteraceae; genus Centrapalus; species Centrapalus pauciflorus. Next base: position 131,615 of record JAANYP010006793.1, on the reverse strand, counting down.
GTGGCAATTCTGAAGGCTGCAAGCTGCTTAAGACCAACTTTGTGTAGGTCAGAAGCTCTTTGAAAACATTTCTTCTGAGATAAGGGATCCACAAAAAATGCCCCTAACTCAGGCTCTTCAATTACTTTGCCATCTTCAAATTCAACTCCTTCAGGCAGGCTGTGGTCAACTCCTTTAATTTCCACAGCATAATCTCCTTGTTCAATCATCATAAGGAGTTCTTCCAGCTCTGAATCTCTCTTTTTTCTTCTGGCCTTGATTTTAGGGGATGTCACAGAGACACCCTCTTTGACTTCTTTAGGGATCAGGCCCAACTCACTCACTCTCTCCATCAGCTTCTTTATGTATGCCCTGATAGTCTTAGCCGTTTCTGACTTAGACTGGCTCAGGGCAACTGCCAGTTCCACCCATTCCCTGTAACCCATTTGAGCCACATCAGCGTGATCATATGATTCCAATTCAGGGCCTGTTGCACCCATCCTTGTGATCTGAAGTTTCCACTGAGTGCCTTTTCTTGATATGGGAACAGCTTTGACATTTCCTTCCTTGGCCAGCCTTCTAGTAGCAACATCATGAAATTTCTTTTTGGCCAAGTTGTCAAAATGGAATTTGGCTCTGGCAGAAGGTACTGTTGATTTGGTCACTGAGACCTGAGTACCTTTTTCCACTTCCTCCCCTTTTTCTCCTGCTGATTGCTTGGCAGCTTCCATTATTTTCTTTTGCACCTCCAAGGTAGACATTTTTATTTTCTTTGCTTCTTGGAGGGCAAGAGACTTAGCAGCTTTGGCAGATTGTTCTTCTTTTCTTAACTCTTCCAGAGCCTTAAGTTGTTCTTCCCTAAACTCAAAGTATTTGTGCATAGGGAGGCCCATCTCTTTGGCTTTGGCTTTGTGAAACTGAGTTTCTGCCTGTTTCTGCTCAATAGGATCCACCGCTGCCTTTTCTTTTCCTTTAGCTGCTGCTTTAGGGACAGCAGCTTCAGGAATACTTTCTTCTTCTTCTTCTTCTTCTTTTTCCTCTGAAAGAATAAGGTGCCTCCTTTTGCTGCTAGGCCTGTCCTCAGGAATGACTTCCTCCCCCTTAGACTGAGCAGGGTTTGGAGAGCCAGCCTGAGTAGGCATAGCAGCTTGGGGAGCACCTTCAGCTGCACCTGTTTCTGCTGGTTGATCAGTTTGGGTTGCAGACACTGGTATCTCCTTAGGAGAAGGAATCTTCTCCCCCTTAGACTTAGTCTTCGAGGCAGATGATTTCTCCCCCTTTGAAGGAGATGATGCAGCGACTTCACCCCCTGGTCTGCCTGAAGACACAAAGTCAGCAGGCTTGCCAGCAGGTTTGGGAGGTTTAGGACCAACAAGGCTGTTCACTAAGTAAGCCAAGTTGTCCTTCACCTCACCAAGCTGGGAAAGACAGTTTTGAAGAGAAGAAGAATGGGAATCAGCAAAAGTGGTCAGCTTAACAATGTGGTCTCTATCAGAAGCTGTGAACAACAAACTTTGGAGCTGTGCAAGATGAAGTTCAAGAGAATCTTGCACATCAGCAAGGTTTGATGACACAGAATTTGATAGAGAGCCCATAAGGGTGTTCAGGCTGGCCAATGTGGAAGGAATGGTAGTATTACAGGAAGTGAGGAGAGAGGACAGCTGTTGAGAAATAGCTGTCATAGAGGACACAGAGTCCTGTTGTGAGGAGAGGATAGAGGAAAGAGAGTTGGTTACATTTTGCAGCTGTGCAGTGAGTGCAAGCAGCTGTGGAGAGTGGTCAGCTTGTGGAGTAACGGGGAAGGATTCTTTAAACGTATCAAAGAATCCTTTGAGCTGCTCAGACACAGAGTCTGAGATTATGGATGGTAGGGAGTGCATGGTATGTTCCAAAGAACCAACTTTGTTGGTCAGCAATGAAAGCTGATCCTTCAAAGGCAGGTCTTTGGGAGATGGTGGTGTATGGGTGGACTGTTTGGAGTGAGTAGATGGAGAAGATGATGATGAGGCTGGTGTTTGAGGATGAGAGGGAGAAGGGAGAGAAACTTTGGACAATAGTTCCATAGCCTGGGCAAAAGTAAGGTGGCCCAGGTTAGAGGGATCAAGGGGTCCTTCAGCAGCGGCTGTAGCTGCATCATTAGGAGAAGGAGATGATGTTTGGGGCCTCTCAGATGCTGCTTGTGTTGCAGCACCCTCATGAAGACCAGTGGTGGTTCCCTCTGCAGTGCCTTGGTCTAAAGGCACCTCATCATGGGGAGTTGGGATATGCATTTCAACATCAGCAGTGGTGAAACCTGCTGATGGAATTTGCATTGAGGGATCAGCCTCACCAGAGGGATGGTATGATCCCTTAGGTTCATCAGCTTGTGTTGTTGGTCCCTCAGCAGCTGTTTGGTGTTGAACAGCTGAATCATAGGGAACAGAAGTTTGAGGCTGAGCTGCTGATTGGTCTATATCAGCAGCGTGGGCACCTTGTGCAGACTCAGGGTGTAAGGAGATATGAGTGGGGGACAGAGTGGACTCAGTGTGGAGTGGAGAGGGCTCCTGTCTTTCAATATCCTCAGCCTGTTGGGAGGCTGGGATAGTTGATGTGGGTATCTCCATTTGTACAACTGGTTCCTGTTGGGAGGAACCAGAGGGTCTAGGCTGACTCAAGGGTGACTCAGGATGGAGTGAAGCAGGCTCCAGATGAGCTGAACCTTCTCCCAAAATAGGAGAGGCAGCTTGGGTTGCTTCTTTTACAACTGAACCCTGTTGAGAGGGAACAGAGGAGACTGTTTTCTGGGCTAGTTTCTTTTTGGCTAATGATTTTCTTTGATAACGGATGGATGAAGTGGGTGATTGTGGAGAGGAGAGGGGATCTGTTTGGACTGGATGGGAGACTGGGTCAGGAACAGTGGGGCGGGACTGTTCCATAGTCTCTTGTGCCACAGAGGCACCAGCCACAAAGGCTTCAGGCTCAACAAATGAGCCAGGGTGAGGAATCTGCTCTTCCTCAGCCACAGAGGCTAAGGGAGCAGACTCAGCTTGAGCTGTTTTTGCCTTCTTTTTAGCAGGCCCAGCTTCAGCTGCCAAGGTCCTTTTTACCAACTTAGACCTGGCTTTGGATTTTCCACCGGGAGCAGCAGTGACTGGATCCACCCTCACAGCAGAGGGTCCTTCCACTAAACCCAACAGCCTCCTCATTGGTGTTGAGAGAGGAGGCTCATTTTCCAGTACAGGAGTATGAAACACCCTATTCCCTATCACAGGGAATGCAGCAGGTTTAAGTAGGGGTTGAGAGTGATATAGATGCTCACCACAGACATGGCAGAAGATGAGACTCAGGAACCTGGGATATCTGACAGCTGCTGGTCTTGTCTCTTGTTGTACCAGGTTTCTCATGTTCAAGAAGATCCATTTGGCCATGTCAAGTGTAGTCCCATCCACCAGCTGAAGGACTATCGGCACTTCATCTCTACTAAGTTGATCAAAGGAACCAACCTTGCTGCTGAACGACATTGCCACAGAGGCAAATAAGAAGTTGTAAGTAGGTGATAACTCCTTCCTGTACAAAGTAGCTCCAACCTTGGTTTCTGCCACACCACAGAAGCGTAGCAGATTGCCCATTTGCTCATTTTCAGGCTGAGGGAGATCATAGTTCTCAGCCACTGGAAGATGAAGAACTTCCCTCAAAAGATCGACTGTAATCTCAATGGTTTGAGTCCCATTGAGAATAGTACCTCTGATAACCTTAGTGTTTGGATTGTAAGAGCAGGTGTACCAGAACTCGTATACCATCTCCTGGTACAGGACACCAGGAGATGCAGTCAGGGCATAGTTCAACGGATGAACTTGCAGGAATTCCACCATTTGATCGTAACCCTTTCCCACATAGTTTTTGGGGATTGTGAGGTTTGCTATGTAGTTGGTGGGTTTCAGGGTCAGCATCGTGGTGACAGAAGGATGTTTAACAACATCCTCACCAACGAAAACTGGCAGAAAGGGATTGGGTCTGTGAGCCATTTGAGAAATTTGAAGGTTTGAGGAAGCAAAAGACACTTAGTCGATTTTAGGGTTCTTGAGAATTTTTGGGAATGATGAGGAAGACGAAGATGAAACAGTATTGTGGTATTTATAGGATTTTGAATGGTCGTGTGTATGAGAGAGAAAAGATTTGGGCGGTTTGATTTGAAATGTTTGTTAACGGAAAACGGAACGGTTGTCCATGTCAGAAACATTGTCAGACCACTTGACCTTTTTGATCACTAACACACGTAACATACATTATCGGCAGTAATTAAGTTAAATAAAACATAATTTAAGAAACTTAATTATGAAGAAAGGTAATTAAACTGTTGGTCTACGCTGATGGTCAAACCTGTGATGATCAGGGTCAACAAGGTTCTCAGTCTTCAAGCTGTTCTTTCTTCAAACTGTTCCTTCAGCCTGCTCTCCTTTGTGAGAACAGGTTGAGTTCAATAGATGAACAGGTTACAGTGTGAAGAAGTGAACAGGTTTAAGACTGAACCATCAGAGCAGGCTGGACGAATAAACAGGTTAAACTGTTTTTGTTCAGCCTGTTGTATGTTCAAGCTGTTCAAGTTTTTCAGACAAATGACTAAGTACAGAACATGTATAACCTGTTCTGTCTAAGCTGTTCAGAGAAACTTGAGCAGTGTGAGACATACGAATTATTAGACCGTTGAGAGACACTTAGTCACTCTTGTTTAACATGCCCAGCTTGCTGACAAGGTAATTAAACCTTGTTTCATCCAGAGGTTTGGTGAAAATGTCTGCAAGCTGTTCATTTGTGGAAATAAAACTTACCTCCACATTACATTTTTGGATGTGATCCCTGATGAAGTGATGTCTGACTTCAATATGCTTTGTTCTTGAGTGAAATACTGGATTGTTGGAGATGGCTATGGCACTTGTGTTATCACACAGAATAGGAGTTTTCCTATACACAAGCCCATAGTCTTCAAGCTGATGCTGCATCCACAGAATCTGCCCACAGCAGCTTCCAGCAGCAATATATTCAGCTTCAGCAGTAGAAGTGGACACAGAGTTCTGCTTCTTGCTACTCCAACTGATCAACTTTCCACCAAGGAGTTGACATCCACCTGTTGTGCTTTTCCTGTCTAACCTGCAGCCTGCAAAATCAGAATCTGAATAACCTGTTAGTTCAAGGCTTGAGTCTTTGGGATACCAAAGACCCCAACCTGGAGTACCCTTCAGGTATCTGAAGATTCTTTTAACAGAAAGCTGCAAGATGGATTCCTTTGGATTTAGCTTGGAACCTAGCACATAAAAGGTGGCAAACATTATATCAGGTCTAACTAGCAGTCAATATAGCCAAGCTCCCAATCATGCCTCTGTAAGCTGTTAACTGAAACAGCTTTGCCACTGGCATCAAGCATCCAATTTTTACATTGGTTGCCATTGGGGTTTTAATAGGAGAACTTTTGATTCAAATTTAAACTTTTCAAAGATCTAAAGTGTACTTTCTTTGATTTATAAAAATTCCAGTTGAGGTTTGTATAACCTGTAATTCCTAAAAAGAAAGTTAGTTCTCCCATCATACTCATTTATATTTGGATTTCATGAGCTAATGAAAAATTCTTTGCATTAGTTTGCTCATTTAGTAGAACCAAATATTATGGCATTCACATAAAATTTGAACAAGCCATAATATCAGACTTCACCTTCTTTATGAATATGTGGTATCCACTTTACCTCTGGGAATACCCATTGCTCATAAGGAATTCAGTAAGAGTGTCCATACCAAGCTCTAGGGGCTGTTGAGACCATTAAGAGAGCTTATTTGTCCAACTTATAGACCAAAAAACCTGGGTGTTGTTCATTTTCAAAACCTGGTAGGTGCTTTGGACATATTACTCTTCTGCAGCTTCCCATTCAAAAAATGCACTCTTCACATCATTTGAAAAGAACCTTTATGCTCTTATGAGCAGCGTAGGCTAGATACAAACGAATTGCTTCTAGCCTGGCCACAGGAGCAAATGTCTCATCATAGTCAATGCCTTCCTCCTGTCTGTAGCCCTGAGCAACCAGTCTTGCCTTATTTCTAATGACATGACCTTGCTCATCCATTTTGTTCCTGAAAACCCATTTTGGGCCAATTATTGTTTTTCCTTTAGGGGCAGGGACCAGCTTCCATATTTTGTTTCTCTCAAACTGATTGAGTTCTTCTTGCATGGCAGTGATCCAATTGGCATCTTTTAGTGCTTCATCCACCTTCTTTGGCTCCATCAGTGAAACAAAACTAGAGAACATACAAAAGTTCCCTAAGCTGTCCCACCGAGTTTGTATCCCTTTATTGATGTCACCAATTATTTGATCATTGGGGTGACACCTGATCCACTTAGGATCATTTTTCAATGATGACTTACCAGAGTTGTTAACATCTTCAGCAGGTCCTGTTGAACAGCTCTCAAGATTTTCAGACACACTGTTGTCTTGAGCCTGTTCACTTGTTGAACATGTCTGACCACTGTTGAACATATCAGCAGATGAACTGGGGAAATCAGCATTGATAGGTTCTGGACATGCAGTTGTAAATTAAGTCAGTACATTTATTCACACAGCGGGTGATATTGACATAATCATCAATTCAGTCCATCATGAATTAGCATGGGTTCCACACTGGGTGTAGTGGAAGCTTTTGAGTCCTCTTCATTGATTGAATGCATCAGATCATCAAAAGTTGAGCTCTCCTGAAAAACTTGATTCAGGAAAGCTTTTGGTGGAAGCATTTCTTGGACTCTTCAAAGGTGCATTGATAGATTCATCTATCACCTTTCTTTTGTTGTTGTATACTCTGTAGGCTTTGGAGATAGAAGAGTAACCAACAAACACACCTTCATCAGCTTTAGGTTCAAATTTTGACAGCTGGTCCCTTTGATTCAGAATGAAACAGGGACATCCAAACACATGGAAATAGCTGACATTTGGCTTTCTCCCTTTGAGCAGCTCATAGGGGGTCTTGTTGAACATTTTCACCACTAAGGATCTGTTTTGAGTGAAGCAGGCAGTGTTGACAGCTTCAGCCCAAAATGATGAAGGCAAACCTGATGCACACAGCATGGTTCTGGCAGCTTCAATGAGAGTTCGGTTTCTCCTTTCAGCAACTCCATTTTGTTGAGGAGTTCTTACTGCTGAAAAGTTTTGACTGATACCTTTCTCTTCACAGAAGTCTTCAAGAGTACTTTTTCTGAATTCAGTACCATGATCACTTCTAAGCTGCTTTACTTGGGCAGAGTTCAGCATTTCCATCTTTTTAACAAATCCAATAATTTCTCTAGCAGCCTCTCCTTTGTTCTTCAAAAAGATCACCCATGTGTACCTGGAGAACTCATCAACCATTACAAGAGTGTATCTTCTTCCTCCTAGACTTGGGACATTAATAGGTCCAAACAAGTCCATATGGATTAAGAAGAGTGGAGTATCAATAGAGAAATTATGTTTGGATTTAAAAGATGTTTTTCTCTGCTTGCCTTTCTCACAAGCTGTGCATAATCTATCTTTGGCAAAAGTAATAGAAGGCAAACCTGTCACCAACTCTTTCTTACAGAGTTTATTGATGTTCTTGAAGTTCAGGTGTGAAAGTCTTCTATGCCATAACCAGTTTAGATCAGCGTTGGTTCTTGTGAGAAAACAGGTTTCAGTTGTGGGATCAGCAGAATGCATATCCACAACATATACACCTTTCTTTCGTTGAGCACACAGCACAACTTTGCCTTGGGAATCCAATATGTAACCCAGGTGCTCATCAAAGTTAACCTTGTAGCCAGCATCACACAGTTGGCTTATGCCAACAAGGTTATGTTTTAGCCCAACCACATAGGCTACCCTTTTGAACACTGCAGCACCAGCTTTAAGAGTTCCATATCCCTCAGGGGATCCCTGTACATTGTCACCAAAGGTGACTTTTGGCCCTTTTTCAGGCCTGAGATCACTCAGCAGTTCTTTACAACCTGTCATGTGCCCTGAGCAGCCACTGTCCAAGTACCAAACCTGGGAAGGTTGTTTTTCCTGCAGAGTGAGAAGAGAATTATTAGTTATTTATAGGGGAACTCATCACACAGATGAGTTCTCCTACTTCATCAACACTTGTTGATGGATTTTGAATGTCCACACTAATATTCCCTATTTGAATGGTATCAGTTTGAATACCATCCTCAGTGACTATGTCATTTCCACCACTGCTTGTAACAGCTGTGAGGGAAACAGCAGAGCCAACAGGCCTCATGTCCTCAGATTCAGGACAGTCCTTGGCCAGATGTGTCTTCTTCCCACACTTATAACATTTTCTCTTTTTGGTGCTTTTGGAAGAAGGTCCTTCAGAAACACATTCTGAACTGTTTTTGTTGATTCTTTCAGCAGGTTTAGCAATTTTTGCAGAATCAACAGCTTGTGTTGTAAGTTCATAGGCCACAGCTTTGACTGTCTCTTCTTTCCTCTTTTTGGGAGGACAGATGTCAAAGACAGGAAGCTTGATTGGCCTTTGAGCTTCCACAGGTTTGGGAAACTTATTCCCAGTTGTCTCAGTTTGAGCAATGACTTTGCCTTTGCCCCTACTGAGTTGTGATTTATGCTGCCTATCAGCATACTCACTGTGTTTGGTTTTGAAAAACTTATTTTCATTTAAAACCAACTTACCACCATGATTTGAAAACTTATTTGAAATCACAGCAGTTTTGTTTTCAACCTGAGACTTACCCTTGTTGAAAACAGGCTGCTTACTTTTTGAAAACTTATTTTCAAAATGTTTAGCATCAAAAGGATTAACATGCTTTTTACCAACAGCTTTGGACTCTGAACCTGTTTTGTCAACAGGCTTAGCATCCACAGCTTCAGTTTGAGCATGTTTTCCTTTCTTCTGCTTGTGTGAGCTAGCAGAGCACTTAGCAGGCTGTTTTGGAGAACAGACTCCAACATCAGCTTTTGGGCTGAGTTCACACAAGCTGTCAGTATTTTGAGGCCTGACAAACCTGTTTGTTGAAATAAGTTTACCATTCACATTTTGGATGAATGTATTTGGAAGTTCACCAAGAGTGGACAAGTCTTCTTTCAAATTACTTATTTCAACGATGGAAGCTGCTGTGTCAAGATCCCCTCCAAGATAGGCTTGGATTTGAGCAGGGATCTGTTGACTGATACAATGGCTGACTTTTTGTGCAGATTGGAACCAAGAGTCAACTATCTTTTGAAGCTTAGCATGCTTTATATCTGTTTCTCTCTTTTCTTCCAGTAAAATGGAGTTGATGTGTTTTAATTCATCAAGCTCAGTTTCCAACTTATAGAAACTGTCCAGTTTACTGGTTTTAGTTTTAAGATCAGCTTTAAGCTTAGAGATTTCAGATAATAAAGCATCATGCTTCTCAACAGCAGCTTTCAGATCAACAAGCATGTATTCAAACATTTTAACTTTTTCTTCAGAACTGTAAGCCATAAAATTTTGTACCTTATACATCATTGTAGGATTCCAGTTCTCCAAGCTGCTGAAGGCTTCAGCTTCAGCCATGTCCTGTTTGAAACTGCTTGTTGATGGAACATCAGAGTTGGCCATCAGACACTGATTATCTTCTTCATCAGATGATGAATCAGATTCTTCCCAGTCACATGTCTCAGCCATGAGTCCCTTCTGGCGATTGGAAGACACAGAGTTTTCCAATTTCCTCAGCTTAGCCATGGCCATAAGGTACTTAACCCTATAGCCATCATCCCTGTTAGTCTTGATAGGTTTGGATGACTGACCAACAGCTTTTGACACACAGTCAGCAGCTATATGGCCAGTTTTGCCACACTTGAAGCACTCAGCCTTGGATTTGTCAAATGCTTTCTTTTTGCCAGCACTTGCACCTCCTTGTAGCATACTTCTTCCAAATCTTCTCTTGCTGAACTTTTTGACAAGCATAGCTATCATTTGCTCATCATCTTGTTCAGTAAGATCTGCAGCCTCTTCTTCTTCAGACACCTCCTCCTTATCATCATCCTGTTGATCAGGTTGAGTGAACACATCACTCACCTGATTAACAGACTGTCTCACATTAGCCACAAAGGCAGTACCTCTTCTGGACATTTCCAAGGCATTCCTCTTTTGCTGCCTTGATTGTTCATCATTCAGTAAGGATCCATACAGATTGACCAGATCCATACTTCTGATAGTACCTGAGTTTCTTAGGATGGTTGAGAAATAGTTCCACTCCTCAGGTAAAATGTCCAGAAACTTGTTCACCAAAGTAAGACTGTCCTTGGTGATCCCAACAGCTTTGAGATCATTCACCAGAGCAGTGAACCTGGTGTAGGTTTCTGTGAGAGACTCCTTTGGTTTGGCAAAGAAGAGTTCATACTGTCTAACAAGATTGTTAATCCTGTTGTCCAGTGTGATTGTGGGTCCATCATAGACGGTACACAGAGTATCCCACATCTCCTTTGCAGTCTTCATCTTCTCAACCTGCTTGAACACATCATCAGGAAGAGAAATGACCAGGTTGTTTCTGGCCTTTGCATCCAGAGCTACCATTCTCTTGTCTTCATCAGACCATTGAGCTTTTGCTTTCTCAAAGGTCCTGATTTCAGGAGCAGCTCCTTCAACCGCTGGAGTTATTGTAGTAACAGAGGTTGACACATAGGGACCCTCCATCACTATCTCTGGCAGTTGTACATCCAGATTCTCTAAATAGAGCATCATTCTGCACTTCCAACCAGAGAAGTTTTGATGATTAAATTTTGGAGGCTTGCCCATAGAGCCATTGTCATAGTAAGAAGAGTTTGCAGCACTGTTGTCCATGGAAACTTGGGATTATGAGAGATCTAGAATGACACACACTCTAAACTGCTCTGATACCAGTTGTAGGTCCCGAAAGGTTCCCAAAGTATATAGTAATAAACTGTAGAGGGGGGGTGAATACAGTATTTAAAAACTACACACTCTTTTTCTCAATGTTTGTATGTATTATCAACAAATGTTAATTACAAACAAGCTTGACTGCGGAATTGTTCAAGCTGAGATGACAGAATACAACAGTATGGTTTCTAGTCTAAGACACACTCAAACTAGATTACAATGAACACACTCACTAAGATGCACTCACTGTATTTTACAAGACTTTAAGGAACAGCTTGGTAAACAGCTTAGACACACAGAAGCTTGTTTACAGAAGATTTGCATGCATGAATATCACACTTGCACGTTCACTCTTGGTTTAAGCACTTAGCTTTCTTCACATTCTTTCTGACCTTAGAAGCTTCCTTTTATACTCACTTAGAGGATCTAAGAGAAACATCTTCATTGGGCAGAATGAAAAAGGAGAAGTCTTGTTTGAAAAGACAATATAACTTTTCTGCACTTTTCTGAAAAGCAGACTTGCCTTCTCTTGTGCAGAACTTTTGTCTTTTTACTTTCTACTGTTGCATTGCCTTTAACCATTTTAGGAATGTCAACTTTGCGTCTTTCTTCCTTGTAAAGGCCTATTTTGATATAAGAAAAAGGTCTGTCACCCTTTTTCAAATATCCGTTTGTCTTCATGTAACAGAACAGCTTGGGCAGGCTGAGCGGTTCTGCTTTCCACTTTGTCTTCAACTGTGTAAACTGATCTGGTAGTTAAAAACAATACATGATGACTTGGAAACAAATTCCATAAAGTGTTTAGCCTGTTCACAAAGAACAGGTTCTGTTCACAAAGAACAGAACACTTTAAAAATGCCCAAGCTGCTCAACAGTGTAGAGCAACGTAGACAGTTTATGTCCAGCCTGATCAGCAGACTGATCAGCTTGGACAAACTGTCTTGGTTGCAACACATGCAACGTATAGAACAGCTTTAGACTGATATTGCAAATCATTTTCAGGTTTCAATAAGGCATATAACAGGCCTTAAATTCAACCTTCAAATGTATCAACAGGTTTGATTATAAAATCTCCCCCTCAGATGTAGAGCAGGTTTGACTGAGGCCTTTTTGTGCCTAACATGCACTTATCCCACTCTGGATTGAGCACATTTAGAAATTTAACATTGATGTCCAGATTAGATTTTGTTACCCCGTTTCTCTTCATCTCACTCACAAGGTTAACAAATCTCAGATAAGTGCTCTCTAACAGCTCTCCTTTTCTAGCTCGGAAATTCTCAAATGTCATTAAGCTGTTATGTGCCCTGTTTGTGGCTGCTTTATCTGACCCTCTCATCAGCTTACACACCTCATCTCAGATGGATTTGGCTGTGGTTGTATTGGTCAGACTTATGTAGATGTCATTCGGAATTGAAATCAGAAGGAGTTTCCGGGCTGTTTTGTCTCCTAGCTTTCTTTTCTTTTGTGCCTCAATAAGATTTGCATTTGTGACCTCCTCTGTTCTCTCAGGTATCGGTAGATTTCCATTTGCAACTGCTGGAACAGTAACAAAAAATCTGGATGGGCCTTCATTCAGTGGGGCCAACATCTCCTTAGATAAGTCATGAAAGCTTGTAAACTCTAAGAATCTTTCCCTCCACTACACATATTCTCCTCTGTACAGAATCGGATGTTTGGTTTCCGAACCCATGGCCAGTGCATCTTTAGACATTGTGAATTGATAGAATTTAATCTTCCAAGATCTTTTTATGGAATAAGGAATGATTTTGAAATGTACACTGAAAACAAACTCTAAGTATGAAAGACCAAACTCGGGTAATGAATGGTCAAACTCGGTCAACGAAGAGTAAAACTTGATAAAAGAAGAGTCAAACTCGAATAAAGAAGAGTCAAACTCGAACAATGAAGTATAAAAGTCTAATTAAGAGGGATCAAACTCGACTTGTGAAGTTTCAAACTCGAATGAAACTACACTCAACTCGAATAAAACTATGTTCAACTAGAATGATAAAGGAATGAACTGGAATGGTCTTGATCAAACTCAAATGAACTTTATTCAAACTTGAATAGTTGTTAATCACAAGTATTTTCAACTCCAAGGCAAGTGTTGTTAAACTCGAATCACATGTGATCAAAGTCAAATTAGTTTGATTAAACTCGAATAAAGTTCAATCAAACTCGATTTAAGTTTAATCAAACTCGATCAGTTCAAAAAGTTGTTTTATCAAACTCGAACCGTTCTTCAACAAACTCGAAAAACACTTGATTCCTTTTGAAAATGTGTTTATAAAACTCGAAAGAAGAGTTTATCAAACTCGAAAGATGAATGATTAAACTCGATTAATGTTTGATCAAACTCGATCAACACTTTGATCAAACTCCATCATAAGACTTATCCAACTCGAACCACACTATATAAAACTCGATTAAAACTAAACTTTTATTTTTATCCAAGTTTTAACAGAGTTTTTTCAAATTACAAGTTCAAAATCTCAATTTTCAACCAAAGACCTTCTAAATGATCCCAAAATGAATTCGAGTGTGCGATTTTTTATCACAAACACTTTTTAAAAAAACATTTTGCCTAAAAACATATCAAACTTCCAAAATTTGCCAAAATCAGTCAAGAACACACAAAACCCGAAAAATCCCAAAATTTCAAATAACTTTTTGTGTGTTTGGAGTTGGAATCTGAGATTAGATTCAATCTTTTCGTCTTGAAAAGCTTTTCCTTCGATCAAAAAATCAAATCAAAACATCCACAGAATCAAAAACCCTCACTGATTTTGTGTTTTTCGAAAAACTTGATGAAACAGTGTTCTAAAAAATTTCAGATTCAAAATTCAATCCAGTTCAGGCGTATTAGGCTCTAATACCAATTGTTATTCATTAATTATCAATCACAAAACTAGATTAAACAATAAGAACAAGATTCAGATTCAACACTGACCGAATGATTTGATTCAACTATGAGAATTACAGTGCGATGATGTATGCACAAAACCCTAGGTCTGAACTTTCGTACAAAAGGAATAATATCCGTGCAAGTCAATTGTACAAACCGTCCCACAATAGTACCTAATTTTCCTATTTATATACATATACAAACTATGAATAAATGACAAAAATAAACCCTAGACTTATTATATTCATCAACAATATAAATTCCCAATAAGAACCATCTTCATATTTCCTCGTATAGATACAACTATCATGTAAACATCGAGAGAAACCATGTGAGATCATAAAACTATCAAATCTTTTGTACCAGTTCGTTGGAGACTGGTTTAATCCATATAGAGACTTCTTTAACTTGCATACCATGCTTTCTTTACTAATGCTTACGAAACCTTCAAATCGGTCCATGAATATGTCCTCCTTTAAGTCAGCATGTAAGAATGCAGTTTTAGCATCTAACTACTCAAGCTCATAATCATGCAATGCAACAATACCCAATATTGCACATATAGAATTATGCTTGACGACAGGTGAGAAAAAATCTATGAAATCGATACATGGAATCTTGGAGCTTCAACTTTGGTTATCCCTTCCTTCTTCTTATAAATCCAATTTCATTTAATAGCTTCTTCCCTTTAGGAAGAGGAAGAAGCTCCCAAGTATCAATATTATGTCGAGATTCTATTTCATCATGCATCGCCACTATCCATTTTTCTGCATCTTTAGAACCAATTGCTTCATCATAAGTATACGGCTCCTCAACGGTCTCAATCTCGAATGCCATACTAAACGCACATCCTACTACCTCTACTTCATCATACCTCCTCGGACGAGTAATCTGCCTTCGACAACGGCCCGTAGAAATACAAGGTTGCAAATTAGATGATGGTTGGTTAAAGGAACCAACATTCACACTACTAGTAGCCGATGATGAAGGAGGTTGTGAAGTAGCAGTAGTAGATGTCATTGTGGGACTACTCGGCAGCTCCACCTCACTCTATATTTCGCAGAAGAGACAAGAATATCTATCTTTGGTTGCACAGAATCCGAAGGCTTGCACAACATTGACTTTTCATCAAAAGTCACATCTCTACTAATAATGGTCTTTCGGATTTCTGGACACCACAATTTGAAACCTTTTACCCCAGACTTGAACCCCAAAAATACACACTTCACTACTTTAGGGGCTCTAACTTTCCATCATCAACTTTGACATATACTGGACACCCAAAAATCTTCAAATCAGAATAATTAGCCGGTTTTCCCGACCACACCTCAATTGGTGTTTTCTTTCTAGGGGCATATGAGGGCAAACGATTAATAATATAACAAGTTGTCGATGCGGCTTCGGCCCAAACGACTTTGCTAACCCAGAATTTGATACATTGAACCTTTTCCATCAACGTCTGATTCATTCGTTCAGCCACGCCGTTCTGTTGGGAAGTGGGAACCACTGTATGATGTCTGGTAATGCCTTGAGAAGTACAAAAATCATTAAACTACCCCGTACAAAATTCCAAACCTTTGTCTGTTCGGAGATACTTGACTTGCTTGTCAGTTTTCTTTTCAATCATCGTCTTCCAGTCTTAAAAAGTAGCAAACACATCACTCTTCTGTTTCGAGAAAAACACCCTAGCCTTACATGAGTAATCATCAATAATCGTCAACATGTAAACTGCACCACCGTGTGACTGAATCAGAATGCACATACTCGAGAATCGCCTTGGTTGTATGAGTTGAGATAGTAAATGAAAACCTCTTCTGCTTGCCAAATACACAATGCTCACAGAAAGGAAGCCTTTCAGTCACTTGACCACATAAGAGATTCCTCCCACTCAACTCCCCCAAACCAACCTCACTAATATGACCGAGTCTCATGTGCCACAACTTTGTCTTTTGAGAAGCAAACATAGAAGATGAAACTACCTCTGAATCACCCATGATGGTAGTGCCGCTCAACTAGCACTCTTTGGGTCACCCTTCATATACACAAGCAAACCTCTAGTTACTTTGATAAGTCCACCTTCACCAACAAACTTGTAGCCTTTTATATCGAGGGCACTATGTGAATTCATATTTTTTTTAAGATCGAGTACATGTTTTACATTACCCAATGTTGGGATTATCCCATCGTACATTCTTATTCGAATATTTCCTTGACCCACGACCTTGCATAATGCATCATTCCCAACATGGTCTGACCCCGAGAAACTCACATAAGTGGCAATGAACACAAGAGAATCAAACCCAAGTCTTCTTCATCGTATTACACATCCAAGTTCCTTAAATCACTAACGATCTCTATAAACTTTGAAATGTGTTCTGTAATGGAGCCACCCTCATGTAACCGATGAGTATACAACGTTTGTTTCATGTGGAATTTTTTGGGTAAACTATTCATCATCAGTAATTGTTGTAACTTTAACCATATTGGATCCACACTTTTCTCCTCACAAACATCCTATAAGATATCATTAGACAAATGTAGGCTAATCTATGATAGTGCCTTTAAGTCATTATAGTCTTTCGTTTCCTCGGACCACGACTGAAGCATATCGGTGCGTCCCTATATACACCAGTGTAAAACCATTTGAATAAGCACATCTATCATCTTAACCTTCCACAAAGGAAACCTTGTGTTTTGGTCAAGCATCGGAATATCGTACTTTACTGTGCCATAGTCAATTCAACCGGTTAAGAATCTGAAATAATTTATTCACAACCAACCAGAAGCTTTGATACCACTTGTTACAAAGATTACTCAATCAAAATCTTCTTTCAACAATTGTTTGATGTCAAAACAATTAGAAAAAACGACAATCTTTAACTCTTTAATATGCGAATGATATATAGATATCTCAATGTAGAATGTAATTGAAGGCAACAAAATAAAGTATAGTAACAAGGAGAGAGAGCACGACACTGGTATTTACGTGGAAACCCGAATCGGGAGAAAACCACAGGTGTAGGATACCACCGAGAGAAATTCACTATCAATAATGATGATTACAATGCTTATAATGGAAAAAAAAAATTAATCTAGAAAGGTTACAGAACTCGAACGTATTTTGGAGAACCAATTGTGTGGGTTTTTTGTGTGTCTTCTGCGCAAGCCAAGAAGAAAAAATAGGAGCAGTCATTATTATTTCTTTTTCTGCATAAACCCCTAAAAAATCCAACCAGGGGCAACAAAGGTGGGCCAAAATAAAACAACCCAATTTTGACTAATACTTCATTTTAATATCTTTGTTGCAGTAAGTACAAGTGCCTGATGCACATATAATTCCATTGCACATTGTACCACCAACAAGAGCAGAATAGTTGGAGTCAACTTTACAGTAAAGCACGTTTTTCATTAGGTTCAAAAGGTAATCGATGCGCCTTAGCAAGTTGACAAGGGCAACAAACAATGGGTAATTGTAATAAAGAAGTCACCGAAAGATGACCTAATTATTCAGGAGAGAAATAGTATCAAAAGAAACGTGACCCAAACGAGAATGCCAAAGCTCATATGATGCCTTTAACTTTGAGCATGCAACGGCCGTAAATGACTCCGACATATTTGAGAGAACATACAATCCATGTTCACATCGCCCCTTTCCTAGAACGTGTTTCGTTGTTCGATCCTTGACATAGACATGGGATTGAGAAAACAAAACGTCCATGCTTTTATCAGTGGTCAATTTACTAACGGACAATAAAGTTTTGGCAATTGATGGGACAACCAGAACGTCTCGCAATTTAATATTATGGTGAAGCATAGATTGACCAATATGAGATATGGGAAGAACATTACAATCCCCAAAAGTAACCTTAGAGTTCCCAGCATAAAGCATAGGTTGAGATACATATACCGCAGAAGAAGCCATATGGTCGGTAGCACCAAGTCAACAAACCAATCGGGAATATTGGATGTTCCATGACATTAAGCATGAAAAGCTTTGGCTAAATTAGCATCTGAACTGGATTTACGAGTGGCATATGAGGAGAGATGTGGGCACGCATTAGCATAGTGGCCATTGGTTCTATTTGACATCAGACCTTTTCAATGTGTTTTGTGTTTGTATTTTGGAAATTGAATGAACAAAAACTTTGTATGTTGAAAAGAAAAAGAAAACATTGAACTCTATTCAAAAATAAATGGAGCTATAAATAGCCTTTTCAGAAACAGACGTGAACCATAAAATAATACTTAGTCTACGTAAAACCCGGTCAACATGGAAATCCATTCATGCACTATACCAACGTGTACCCTTCATGCAATTCGGTCTAAGCTAGACTAATTCATTCCATGATGTGTTACTATTTATTTAATTCAAATACTGAAAATAATAATAATACTAAATCCAAGTAGTCAAGATTAAAAACCAACATTCACCCTTTTAATCTTGACCTTTTTTTACCCATTTCTTCATCAAAGTAAAGCAGGTTCTTCCACTTAAATCAAGTTGTTGCTTCTTTATCTTGGTAGTCTTTGTCTTTCCATTTTGTGCACTCATAAATGAAGTGCCCATGATCTCCATAATTATAGCACCGAAACCACTCTTGTCACCTCGACCTCTTACTCTTCCTCAACCTCCTCCATCTCTCTCAAAGTTCCTTCCACGTCCTCTTCCGCATCCACTATTGTAACACCCCTCCCGATCCCGGAAATGCCACGTCAACATAATATCATAAGTGGCAATAACGCAACGGATCTATAACACACGCGTCATAGGATAATGCAGATTACGGCAAATTAAAACTTTAAACTTCAAACATAAGGTTAAACACAATACAATCATAATCCCAGATTAACAAAACATAATAATTCTGGTCACTGGATACACTGTTCCCAAAACACTATTACAAGAGTTCTATATAAAGCACAACTATCACGGATCTTCAATCGACCTCGAATCTATCTCGGTGGCGGTTGAGATCCCTTCTGGTTCCCTGATCATGTTAGACTCGAATACGTGAGCTATAAAGCCCGTGAGCACACGAGGGTTGACACTGCACATAAGCATATAGCACACATTCCCTATCCCTGTCCCGGTAGCCCAACACGCATCTCAGGTATATAAACACAAGTATGAGATCGGAGTAACACAAAGCCCTGTGGGGACCCCTCCCCGGTGGATACATCGCACACAGCAATGGTCGGTAATACCCTGTAGCACGGGAGCTACCTGGCTACAGGCCCTGCCGTATATATACGCCCCAAGGACTGTAAGGGACTGTCAACCCGCGCGATTCCCCTTCACGACTTATTGTCCGTATGGAACTCATCACGGACCCCCGAACCGATCTCACATCTCATACATAACACGTATAAGGAATAGAGTATACCTGAGGTTCACGTCCCTGTCTCATATATATAAACACGCACAATATAGCTATTCAACTATAACGTAAAAGATGGCGCGCGTTTAGAAAACGACTCGAGTACTCACCTGATTGATTTCCTGAAGTCTGAGCACCCTGATCGAATCCGGCCCGATGTCCGCTAGTCACTGTAATCACACGGATAGCCCAAGAATAAAACAAAATTCCCGAATGACACACATCACATGATCACATTGACTCGAACTCAATTCGAACCCGACAATCCCACGGAACCGAAACCCGATCAATACCCGAAACTCAACCCAAAACTCGACCAAAGGCAATCCTAAACGAGACCCTAAACCCAAACAAACCCAACCCGAGCAAGTCCGAAGGAAACCCGACACTAATACGACCCAACCCCTTTTTAAGACAAAAACTCGGATTTCTTCTGCAGGCTGTTGGTCGCGCCGCGGACCCCCTGGTCGTTGCGTCGCGACACCGCGAAACCCTGCACCCTGCCCTGCGATTTTCAGCTTCAGCCAGGAGTATCAAACTCCTTCTATACACGATTTCAACTTCAAAGGGCATACAAAATCACCACATAACAGTCCCATACATCTTGAAAGCCTCTTTACACAAACTCATAACATATAACACAATTTAAAGACTCAAATTCAACACCCTTACCTCTTGCAACTCAAGAACACTACTCAAAGAGATGATGAAGATGATGAGGCTGCATATCAATTCCCACAACCAATTTTGGAGCTGGAGATGATGATTTGGCTGCTGGAGCTCTCAAAACACACACACATATACTATTTAGGGTAATTAGAAGTGGATAAAGAGGAAGGAGATAAGCTCAACATATATACGCTTCTAATTTAGCCGGTCCCGAACCCATTAACCCGAACCCGATATCACATTTTCAATATTTATGCTCATTTAACCCATTTAATCCCGCGATCCCAAAAATATAATCTGTTCATTAAAATTATAACCCGATGATACGCAAGCCCCAATCCCGACACATATCAATCCACGAAACGGGATATAATTGGACCAACCCAATATTAATAAATTATTTATCCACTAAAATAATTCCACGTACCAAGTTGAAATGACGGATGTTACAAATCCTCCCCTCTTAAAGAGATTCCGTCCCGGAATCTAACTCGAGCTCTGGAACAGGTGAGGATATCTTGATCGCATCTCCAACTCGGGCTCCCAGGTAGCGTTGGTACCCTTATGGTGTCTCCACTGCACGAGTACCAAGGCAATCTCTTTATTTCGCAACTTCTTAATTTTTCGGTCGGTAACGGCCTCGGGCTGCTCTACATATCGCAGCTGATCGTCGACCGTAATCTCAGATAGGGGCACATACTGATCTTCTGTAGCCAGACACTTCCGAAGATGACTCACGTGAAACGTATCATGCACACAGGCCAACTCTGAAGGCAATCGTAGTCGATAGGCCTTATCCCGGACTCTCTCAACAATCTCGAATGGCCCAATATAACGCGGACTCAGCTTCCCACGATGTCTGAACCGGATCACTCCTTTCCATGGCGACACCGTTAGCAAGACTCGGTCCCCGACACTAAACTCTAGCTCTTTCAGACGACGGTCGGCATATGTGACACCCTTGCCACAATAAACCCAATTACAAATGCACCCAGAATTATACACCACATAATTAGTTACATAATGATCTGAATACTTAAACAATGGCGGAAGCATTAAAATTCAAAATAAAATAATACAATTACAGTCAGACACCCTACGGTGCTATAAGGTTCCAATACTAAGTATACAAACTCAACTTTATTACATTCATCCCAAACATATTACAACATTGTTCCAAATCACAATTACCGATTAAGTAGTATGTAATCTTCCAAATCTTCACACGACCTAACTAGAAGGTCCGGCAGCTGATTTACCCTTTCCTGTAAAATAAAATCAACTGAGGGGTAAGCGAAAGCTTAGTGAATGCACAGATTACGCATTTTATAAATCTTTATGATGCCCACAAGAGTAGCACCGACGACACACGTCGTGCACTCTCCACGTACACAAAGTACGACACACATGAGCCGTCGCTCCTACGAGCCCCAAGCTCGGTATGAAACCCAACCATCTGAGACAGACATAACATCGGGGATGACATACTGCCTACCAGAACCTCGGAGGGATCAGCTCCGGGTCATATAGCGCAGTAACATCGGAGTATCAGATGCGACCCACCGGTCCATCGTTAGATGCACAACAAATGAACGGACAATGCAACAAATGTGAATGTGCATCTAAATCTACGCAAGTTAGTAGAATTCCAAACGAAAAATGAAGCAACATGTCTCAGCAGGCAATAGCAATCATAAAGCAGATATAAACATGCGAAATCATATGTACTCACAGTGGGGTGCATTCTTAAACTTTAAATTATCTTATTTCTCCTCGGAATTTCAACCGGATCCACAAAGTACCCCACTGTGGGTTAAACAACACCACAAGGGAGCTGTAAGTCAGTAGTAACAACACATCGTGTCAATAACTGTTTGATTTCATAAAACCAAATTTTATAAGTTTTGCAAAATTTTGACCCCAATTCGGATCCATGTCCGAATTCGGATTCCACCCGAATTCGGACCCGAATTCGGTCCCCATGTTAAATTCGGATAATGTCAATTTCGGACCCCATTAGGTCCCAATTCGGACCATTGCAAATTTCGGTCCCCATCCGAATTCGGTCCCCAACCGAAATTTCAACACTTAGAAATTATTTTGGTAATTTTGAACATCAACATTTCGGATCCTGTCCGGATTCGAGTTCTTGCCAGATCCGAATTCGGACATCCGAGTTCATATTGGTGCAGTCTTGATATTTTCCAGGTTTAATCCAAGTTATTTTTGGTACTAATTCAATACATGAAATAAATAATACCAACTTAAATACATCTATTTTCATCCATCTTAACACTAATATTAACACATTTATTTACCAAATTGATCACTCTTTTGTCCATTTTTCATCAAACCATCGACCCACACACACTAAAACACACACTAAATTCTCAAATTCATACTTTCAAGTTGAATCAGAAGCTGAAATTTAATATATAGCATCTTATACAATAGATTTCAACTAATCCACCACTAGATCATACATGCATTAACATTTGCATTTCCAAATCTAAATTTCGGTTCTTATAAAAACCGACCCAAAAACTCTTAAATTCGAAGAGTTCAAGAAATATTTACCTCGATTCGTCAATTGCAGATGTTTTAGTTCCTTGAATACAAGCTAAATCCAGATTTTCAGCTTCAAATATCAACTTTTGATAATCTTCAATATTTTAGTGAGAGAGAGCCGAGAGGAAGAGAGAGTTTTAGTGAGAGAGTGAGTTGGTTCAAATGAAGTGAAATAATGATTTTTCCCCCCTTTTATTTCACACCTTCAACTTTTGGCACATTTCACCCCTTCACTTATCCGGTTCCATAAAATACTGATTTTTATAAAATAAAGAATTTCATCTTTATTTTATTTTCCTTAACAATTATTAATAATTTATTCACTTAATTAACTTTAAATTTCTCAATTTCTAATTAAAGCAACCAACTTTATAATCAATCCAAATTTCGTACCAACTTTCATAATTCAACTTAAATTACAAATTTAAACTTAATAACTTTAAATACAATAATTTAAATCCGAGGATGTTACAACATAGCTCTTTTGACGGCTCTGGGCGACCCTCATATGCTCCCGAATCACGGCCACCTTGTCACTAGTCTCCTGGAGTAGCTCCGGCCCACTGATAGGTCGCTCACCGAACTCGCCCCAACACACTGGGGTCAGACACTTACGCCCATATAGTGCCTCAAACGGAGCCATTTTAATTGTGACGTGATAACTATTATTATACGCGAACTCGACCAACGGCAAATGCACATCCCAGTTACCACTGAAGTCGATAGCACATGCCCGCAACATATCCTCGAGAGTCTGATTCGTGCGCTCGGTCTGTCCGTCCATCTGCGGTCTATATGCTGTGCTCAACTGAACTCTGGTGCCTAATTCCCGCTGGAAACTCTGCCAGAAACGAGACGTAAACCGCATATCCATGTCCGAAGTAATCGACAACGGAATCCCATGCCGCGATACCACCTCGTTGATGTACAGCCTCGCTAGCGGCTAAGAAGTGCGCACTCTTCGTTAGTCGATCCACTATAACCCAGATCATATCGTTCCCGCGGACCGTGCGTGGAAGTCTCACAATGAAATCCATCGTGATGTGATACCACTTCCACTCAGGGAATTCTAACGGCTGCAGATGCCCGTGCGGCTTCTGATGCTCGGCTTTGACTCTGAGACACGTCATGCACTGCTCAACATATCGGCCCACATCCCTTTTCATTCCCGGCCACCAGTAGAAGTCACGGAGATCACGGTACATCTTAGTACTCCCCGAATGCACAGATAGCCTCGACCGATGCGACTCATCAAGAATCAACTGTCATAGATTCCCAACCCTCGGGACCCAGACCCTATCATGAAACACATATAACCCGCGATAGTCCCTGATCAGCGACTCAAGCTGCCCGGTCAGATGTTCCCTTTTCACATTATTACTCCACAGGCCCTCCTGCTGCGATAATCTCAGACAGTCGATCAATGTCGAGGTAATATTAAGCCTCGAAGCCCTGGAAACCACAGTTTGCCCGCATGCCCTACGGCTCAGCGCATCAGCTACCACATTAGCCCGGCCCGGGTGGTACTGAATCTCACAATCGTAGTCCTTAAGCAACTCAAGACTACGGCGCTGTCGCATATTCAGATCTTTTTGGCTAAACAGATACTGAAGACTTTTATGGTCGGTATACACAATAAACCGAGATCCATATAGATAATGGCGCCAAATCTTCAACGCGAACACAATGGCGTCCAACTCTAAGTCGTGCACGGTATGGTTCTCCTCGTAAGTCTTCAACTGGCGCGAAGCATACGCGATCACTTTCCCTCGCTGCATCAGAACACAGCCCAATCCTGATCCCGAAGCATCACAGTACACAATAAAATCATCGGTACCCTTCGGCAAGGCCAACACTGGAGCCTGACATAATCGGGCCTACAGCTCTCTGAACGCACGCTCCTGATCCTCGGACCATTCGAACGAAATGGACTGCCGTGTCAATCTCGTCAACGGCAAGGCGATCCTCGAGAAATCCTGGATGAAGCGTCTATAATACCCGGCGAGACCCAGAAAACTACGAATCTCTGGCACTGATCTCAGAGGCTCCCAACTCATCACTGCCTCAATCTTGGCCGGATCCACTTTTATACCCTCGGCGCTGACCACATGACCCAAAAACTACACTTCCCTAGGCCAAAATTCACATTTGGAGAACTTCGCGTACAGACTCTCCCTGCGCAGCACAGTCAAAACCTCTCGGAGGTGCTGCTCGTGGTCCTCGGCGCTTCGCGAATAAATCAGGATATCATCGATGAACACGATCACGAATCTATCCAACATAGCTCTACACACCCTATTCATCAAATCCATGAAAGCGGCGGGTGCGTTGGTCAAACCGAAAAGCATCACAAGGAACTCATAGTGCCCATAACGAGTCCGAAACGCTGTCTTCGGCACATCTTCATCCCTGACTCTCAACTGATGATAACCAGATCGCAAGTCGATCTTGGAGAAGAAACTCAAGCCCTGGAGCTTATTGAACAGGTCGTCGATACGTGGAAGCGGATAACGATTCTTCACGGTCACTTTATTCAACTCCCTGTAGTCAATACACATCCGCATGCTACCGTCCTTCTTTTTCACGAACAACACCGGCGCACCCCACGGCGACGAGCTAGGACGGATAAATCCACGATCCAGAAGCTCCTGCAACTGAGACATCAACTCTCGCATCTCTGTCGGTGCTAGCCTATAAAGC
The DNA here is from genome assembly GCA_020465985.1 of Centrapalus pauciflorus. Lineage (NCBI taxonomy): Eukaryota > Viridiplantae > Streptophyta > Magnoliopsida > Asterales > Asteraceae > Centrapalus > Centrapalus pauciflorus. Next base: position 106,565 of record JAANYP010006793.1, on the reverse strand, counting down.
GTCTTAGCGATCGGCACCGCCCCGGGAACAAGATCTATTCTGAACTCCACTTGGCGATCTGGCGGTAACCCAGGCAACTCCTCTGGGAATACCTAAGGGAACTCACGAATCACCGGAATATCCTCTAAGGTCTTCTTTTCCTTCCTCGCGTCAACTACATAAGCTAGGAAGGTCTCGCACCCCTTAGAGATATATCTCTGAGCCCTGGCCATAGATACGATCCCGATATCTCCCTTACGGCGCTCCCCATAGATAATGACACTCTCACTGTCAGAAATGGGTATACGAATGATCTTCTTAGCGCACAGAATATCAGCCCGTCTGACAGTCGTCCAGTCCATACCCACAATCACATCGAAGCTACTGATCCCAGTCGGCTGCAAATCGATGGCAAACTAATGGGAATCTATCTCTAACACACAGTCCCGATAAACCCGACTTACTAACATCGAACTCCCATCGACCCTTGTTGGTACATCCCGTGTGACGATAGCAGTCTAAGTTGTCTTACATTGTGATTTTGCATATGTTTGGTATATATATTATATATGATTGATGTTTATCAGTGTTTGTATGTTTGAACTTGATGTAACGTTTTACAAGAAGTTCAAACATAAAACTCAAAGATAAAATCAATCATAAGGAAATATTATAAGTTTCATCACTTAAGTGTTTAAGTGTATTGGTTAGATTCGAATATGTAAAGGAAGACATTCGAATCTGTGATAGATTCGAATGTATCCTTAGATTCGAATAGGTTAGATTCGAATCTGTCAGATGGACAGATTCGAATGAGGCCTTAGGCCAGATTCGAGGTTGGCCCACAACAGACTCGAATCAGGGTCTATAATTAGGGATAGACTCGAATGATTAGCAGACCTTTGGCAGAATTCGTGAGGAATTAAGCGATAGGCGATCTCGAGTTTATCAGCTAGGTGAGTCCCGTTTCGGAGAGAATTAGTACGTAGGATCGTTCGTGTGTCGTTCGTTCAGCGTCTAATAGTCTCCGTGTTTCCGTTGGTTGAGAGTTGTCCGTCTAACCGTCAACGAGGATTCCGCACTCGTTAACGGGTCCGCGTCTAGATAGATCTGTCAGTGGTAGACCTTACAAGTGGTATCAGAGCCTACGGAGTGTTCGTGGTGTTCTTCGTGTTCATCAGAAACATTCTAGGTTTCTTGACGCTAGTTGGACGGTTTTTCTCTCAAAAACGTGTTTTTGGGCTGAGCAAATTCATATTCGGGAAACACTTTGTGGTTTTTCACGTTTTTGGTCGAAATCATTATTTTTCGTTTGAAAAATAGTGATTTAATCCGTAAAACGTCAAAAAATCAAAGTGTTAGCCGTTTTTCGAGTTTGCGGCGCTCGAATCTATAGGAGTAATTAGGGTTTTTCTTTATTTTCGAGTCTAACCAAAATACGCTCCTATCGAGTCAATTTCAGTCAGTTTCGAGTCTGTGGTGTGTCGAATCTGTTAATACATTCGAATTGGATCTCGAGTCTATGTTCTTTCGAGTTTGTTTCGAGTTTATTACTGTTTCGAGTCTGAGCTTCGAATCTGCTGATTTTCGATTCTGTTTGTGCCTTCGATTCTAAGGGTCTTCGAGTCTAGGGGTTCTTCGAATCTGACCTATCTTCGAATCTGTGGGATTGTTCGAATCTGACATTATTTCGAATCTGCTTGAACTTTAAGACTTAATCGAATTTACTTTCAAAAGATTAAATTTTAATTAGTTTCGAATCTATCACAGATTCGAATTAGTTAATTTAAATCAGTTTCTAATTAAATTAATTAAGTTCAAATTCAAATTCTTTCAGAAAAGATGTCGAACCTTCAGAAATTCCTTGAAATGGATCACGAAGTTGGGAAGGCCAATGCACCACCTAAGCTGATGAAAGTTGAGGATTACTACTGGTGGAAGGATAGATTCACTGATTTTGTACGATTCAACGATATGCGCATGTGGGTGTGCATTGATGAAGGGTACATTCCACCAGTATCTGAGGTAGAAGGCCGTCAAAAGGTTCTGTCATATCAAATGATGAAAGAAGATGACAAGAAACTATTTGAAGCCGAAAACAAAGCTTTCTCTATTATCCGAATGGCGTTACCTCAAGATATCTTGCACACATTTCGGACTCAGAGGACGTCGAAAGAGCTTTGGGAGTCTCTTCAGAAACGGTGTGAGGGTAATCCACGGGTACGTAGAAAGCGTACTGAGCTGTTGACCCAACAGTTTGCAATCTTCAAGGCTCTTAAGGATGAACAGTTGGATGATATTATCACACGATTTTATCATCTGATAACAGAGCTTGAAAGTCATGGCATTGAGTACTCGGACAGTGACAAGAACAATAAGCTTCTTGATGCCCTACCAGCCAAATGGGCTATGTACGTGGCTATGATTAAGCTGAATGAAGATAAGTACTATGCTCAATCACTGGATGACATCGTGGGAACGTTGAGGGCATATCACTTCGAAATGATAAAGGCTGAGACTGATTATGAGCAAGTCCAAAATCCGGCTATGTATTTTGGAAAGACAACCAAATCATCAGTGACAGCTGATCAGAAGAGTGCTACAGCGTTTTTCACCGGAGAAACGTCATCGCCACCAGAGTCCGAAGACTCAATCAATCGCGCGTTCTTAGGGTTGGGAAGATCGGAAGAACCGCAACCTCAAGTCAATCAGGCATCTACAAGTCAGAACTATTCAAAGATGCCAATGAGCGCAAAGTCGGCAGAAGAACATCTGAATCTGCTTGCTTCGTTTGTGGCCGCATACGGCAATTGCGTTCAAGGGAAGATTAATGATCCGGCTCTTTGGGATGAAGATTACGATCAGGTCGACCCTGATGACTTAGCGGAGATGGATCTTAAATGGCAACTGGCCATGGTAACCCAGAGGGTTAAGAGATTCATAAAGAGAACCGGAAGGAATCTACAGATGAATAACAAGGGAATAGGATTTGATAAGTCCAAGGTCAAATGCTACAACTGTCAGGGATTGGGACATTTCGCGAGGGAGTGTCAAAGACCGAAGGTAGAGTCATACCAGGGGCAGAGTCAGCATCAAGGACAGTACCAAAGTCAGTCCCAACAGAGATATCTTCCGAGTTCTTCATCTGGTCAAGCCAATCTAGCGGGTCTGATATCAAATGTCACTTCTGAAAGACAGCTAGATGGTTCTTATGACTGGAGTTCACATCCGGAGTCCAATGCTAGAGCTTTTATGGCTGAAGTTACGGAGAATGGTTGTGATGAGGATGAGCAGACCACAAGGGACAGCAGTCCGATGTGGGTAGAGAAAGCGAATGATCAGACCGTGCTGGAGTTTGCTGCTCAGATGGCCAACGTGGAATCTGATAACTCTAAGGTTAGTCTTTCTAATTCTCTATTTCGTGATTTATGTGCTTTATGTGTTACTTCTAACGATAGGTTAAATCTAGTCTTAGACTCACATAAGACCATAGCTGCTCAAAATGAAAACTTGAAAATAGAAAATGCTAGCCTAAATGACATAAAACAAGATTTAAAGGAAAAACTTAAGGCTGATGCTCAAGATGTAATCGTTCTAAAAGACAAACTGAGTGAGCAGTGTGTTAGGATAGAACTTATGTATGAGCACGTAGAAGCCTTGACTAAAAGTCTGAAAAACAAGGACATAGAGCTAGCCGAGACCAAGGTTAAGGTAGCAGAGGCAAATAGTAAGTTGGAAAAGTTTAGGAATTCGAGCCTAAACCTAGGGAAAGTCTTAGATGCCCAAAGACAGTCTAAGAAGCCTGTAGGTCTAGGTTTTCACGAAATTCCTCCACCTTTCAATGATAACTATGTACCTCAGCCTCAGGAGAAAACTGACAAGTCAGTAGTTTTAGAGGACCTACCTGAACCTACACCTGAACCTAAAGTTGAAAATACACCTAAGGTGACTGACTCAACCGTCAAGGTCAAGCAAGTGAAATTTGTGTCTTCCTCCAGTGAAACACCTGCAGGAAAACAGAAAATTTCATGGGCTGACCAGGTCGAAGAGACAGACACTGTAGATGTACCAAAGGCATTAGACACTAGTGAGACACCTAGATCTAAGGGACCAACCAAAAAGTCCATGGATAAGATGTCTTGCTTTAGATGTCACGCAAAAGGGCATGTTGCTTCTCACTGTCCAGTTAGGAAAGCTGATGTTACACCTAAGACAGTGAACCCAACAACTGTTAAGCCTTCACCAAGTGTGGCGAGCACGAGTAGTTCTCAGTGTACCGAGAAAACTGTGCAGGCCGCACCAAAACATGTTGTGAAACAAACACCGGTTAAGGTTGGACCAAAAGAAGTGGTTAGGACAAATTCACCGAATCGTGTCATTAATCAATCTAGGTCAGCACCTCAACAAGTCTATAGGAGCACCACACCTAGCAGGTCACACACTCCAGTTAGGTCACATACTCCCGTTAGACAATATGTTCCGGTAAAAGCTCAGGGATCACAGTCTGAAATGCAATATAATAGGACTTATTCTAGAGCACCACAACAGATGCCTACTCAAAGGCAAAGAGTGAATCTAAATCACTCGGCACCACAACAGAATTCAGTTCAAAAGCCCAAGTCACCTGAAAGGCGAGATGGGTATTTGAAAGAGTTCAAGTATGTGGACGAGAATGGTATTACCAAGTCAGTCATGGCTTGGGTTCCCCGTGATAACTAACCTATTTTTCTTTCATGTGCAGGAGATACCTACCGGTCCAAACAACAAGTGGTTCGTTGACAGTGGTTGCTCCAGGCACATGACGGGGGAAAGAAGTCTTCTCACAGACTTCAAGGGGGGTAATCGGGGATTTGTATCATTCGCGGGCAACAAAGGAGGGAATATCACTGGAACTGGAGAAGTCACTAATGGGACGATTACATTGGATCAAGTTTATCACGTTGATAACCTGGTTCATAATCTCATTAGTGTATCTCAAATCTGTGATAAGAAGAACTCGGTGTTATTTACTGACACTGAGGCGTTAGTGCTAAAGCCAAAGATAACCTTGAAAGATTGGATATTGATGCGTGGCTCCAAGAGATCATAATGACTGGTACCATGGCGCGACATGAACAGCCAAGCATAATTCGATGGGTCCGATCTGCTTACTATCAAAGGCTTCGGAGACGGAATCGGTTTTGTGGCACAGACGCATGGCTCACTTGCACCTAAGGAAAATGAACTACATAACAAAGAATGGTTTGGTGCAAGGTGTGCCTCTGAAGAGCTTTCAGTTTGAAGACAAGTGTCTACCGTGCATGAAGGGCAAACAACACAAGAAGACACACAAGTCCAAGAAGCAGAATTCCATAGCCTCGACATTCGATTTGTTGCATATGGACCTTTTCGGCCCTATCAACAAAAGGAGTATAGGAGGTAGTTGGTTTTGCTTAGTTATCACTGACGATTACTCACGGTTTTCATGGGTTTTCTTTTTAGGTACAAAGGACGAGACGGCTGCGAAGCTCATCGGGTTCTTAGACCAAGTGGAGAATTCCTACGGAACTAGGGTTAAAAGTATTCGTAGTGATAATGGGACAGAATTTAAAAACTCTGTAATTGGTGTATATTGCCTATCAAAGGGCATCGTGCATCAATTCAGTGCACCATATGAACCACAACAGAATGGAGTGGCCGAACGTAAAAACAGAACATTGATTGAGGCTGCAAGGACTATGCTTTCGGATTNGGTGGCCCGAACTTAAAAAACAGAAACATTGATTGAGGACTGGGCAAGGATATGCTTTTCGGATCAAAGCTATCCTCAATGTTTTGGGGGGGAGGAACGAGTGAATAACGCGTGCCAGCATTTTAAAACCGTTCCCTTACAGTCAAAAATCTTGAACAAACCATGTGCTATGAAAGTTTTGAATAAACGGCCACCTAACTTCTGGTTCGAACGCGTTGTTTGGATACCCAGCACACTTTTAGAACAAAGACAGCAACAAAGTTTGTGAAAAGGCTGACGAAGGATACTTCCGAGGTTATGTGCGCAAACTCACCAAAACAAACGGGTTTTTTAAAACAAAAAGAGTGGTACTGTGGAGATTGTGTATAATATTGAGTCACAAGTTATCACATGAACCCAACTGGGTCCGGAATGGAATATTTGACTAGGATAAGTTATTTGAGTCATTTAACATTCCTTTGGATGATACTGCAGGATACATCGAAAAAGACATGGCGACGTTGCAACCTAAATACGATGGCCATATGTTTTCCGAGGACCACTTTCGAATCTACGTCAGATCTACGGCGACTGGAGATAGTTCGCCAGAGTTGCTGAGCAAGAGGCACCTATCTGAGAATCGACTCAGCATCAAGTTCGGCCTCTAGGAAAAGGTCCGTGAGGAAAGAAACGTAGAAGCTGACCTGTTCCCCCCACATTAGGTGAAGAGGATCCAACTTAGGAGATAATCTAAGGGTATGATGAAATAGAAGCCGCGAGGAGACAAAACCATCCATAGAAGCAATCATAGAAATCTACGAGGGTGTGAGGACGTCGGATTAGTGTACGATACAACACTCTGGTTTGTTGTCGATGAATAAACGACGCCGAGGCAATAGTCACACAATGTCTATATTCATGTTCATATCGCAAGTAGAAGCCCAAAAAATTGCATGAAACTTAAGGATAACGCCTGGGTTTGAAGCGTGTGCAGAAGAAACGTTCACAAATTTAGGAGAACAGAAGTGTGGGAGTTAGTTTCCGTTACCCTCGAGGGGAGATTACCCAATAGGAACCAAGGTTTGTAAGAAGTGCAAAAGAGACGATCGGGGTATAGTCACGCGCAACAAGGCGAAATTAGTTGTAAAGGGTTTTCAACCAAGATGAGGGAATAGATTACACGAGTTTTGCAAGCGAAACCTGTAGCAGGAGGTTAAAGGCAAGTTAGGTTGTTTTTAGCTTTTGCCCTCCTTCAAAGGCTTTAAAGATAGCAACTGGATGTTAAGAGTGCGTTTCCTGTATGGAAAGTGAAAGGAGTTGTGATGTGAACAAACCCGCGCCACCGAAGTTTACAGATCCTAAATAGCCTGAGTAGAGTATAGTCGCTTAAGAAAGGCGCTTTATGGATACAATCCAAAGGCACCCCATTCTGTTGAGGTTCATATGGTGCACTGAATTGATGCACGATACCCTTTGATAGGCAATATACACCAATTACAGAGTTTTTAAATTCAGTCCCATTATCACTACGAATATGTTTAACCCTTGTTCCGTAGGAATTCTCCACTTGGTCTAAGAACCCGATGAGCTTTGTAGCCGTCTCGTCCTTCGTACCTAAAAAGAAAACCCATGAAAACCGTGAGTAATCGTCAGTGATAACTAAGCAAAACCAACTACCTCCTATACTCCTTTTGTTGATAGGGCCAAAAAGGTCCATATGCAACAAATCGAATGTCGAGGTTATGGAGTTCAGCTTCTTGGACTTGTGTGTCTTTTTATGTTGCTTGCCCTTCATGCACGGTAGACACTTGTCTTCAAACTGAAAGCTCTTCAGAGGCACACGTTGCACCAAACCATTCTTCGTTATGTAGTTCATTTTCCTCAGGTGCAAGTGAGCCATGCGTCTGTGCCACAAAACCGATTCCGTCTCTGAAGCTTTTGATAGTAAGCAGATCGGACCCATCGAATTATCTGGCTTGTTCATATCGAGCATGTACAAGTCATTCTTCCTTGGAGCCCGCATCAATATCCAATCTTCAGGTATTTTGAATCCCGGCTTTAGCACTAACGCCTCAGTGTCAGTATATAACACCGAGTTCTTCTTATCACAGATTTGAGATACACTAATGAGATTATGAACCAGTTTATCAACGTGATAAACTTGATCCAATGTAATCGTCCCATTAGTGACTTCTCCAGTTCCAGTGATATTTCCTCCTTTGTTGCCCGCGAATGATACGAATCCCCTATTACCCCCCTTGAAGTCTGTGAGAAGACTTCTTTCCCCCGTCATGTGTCTGGAGCAACCACTGTCGACGAACCACTTGTTGTTTGGACCGGTAGTTATCTCCTGCACATGAAAGAAAATAGGTTAGTGATCACGGGGAACCCAAGCCATGACTGACTTGGTAATACCATTCTCGTCCACATACTTGAACTCTTTCAAGTACCCATCTCGCCTTTCAGGTGACTTGGGCCTTTGAACTGAATTCTGTTGTGGTGCCGAGTGATTTAGATTCACTCTTTGCCTTTGAGTATTCACTCTTTGCCTTTGAGTAGGCATTTGTTGTGGAGCTCTAGAATAACTCTTATTATACTGCATTTCAGACTGTGATCCCTGAGCTCTTACCGGAACATAATGTCTAACGGGAGTATGTGACCTAACTGGAGTGTGTGACCTGCTAGGTGTTGTGCTCCTATAGACTTGTTGAGGTGCTGACCTAGATTGATTAATGACACGATTCGGTGAATTTGTCCTAACCACTTCTTTTGGTCCAACCTTAACCGGTGTTTGTTTCACAACAAGTTTTGGTGCGGCCTGCACAGTTTTCTCGGTAGGTTGAGAACTACTGCTGCTTGCCACAGTTGGTGAGGGCTTAACAGGTGTTGGGTTCACTGTCTTAGGGGTAACATCTGCTTTCCTATTTGGACAGTGAGAAGCAACATGCCCTTTCTCGTGACATCTAAAGCAAGACATCTTATCCATGGACTTTTTGGTTGGTCCCTTAGATCTAGGTGTCTCACTGGTGTCTACATCCTTTGGTACATCTATTGTGTCTGTCTCTTCGACCTGGTCAGCCCATGAAATCTTCTGTTTTCCTGCAGGTGTTTCACTGGAGGAAGACACAAATTTCACTTTCTTGACCTTGACAGTAGAGTCAGTCACCTTAGGTGTATTTTCAACTGTAGGCTCAGGTGTCGGTTCAGGTAGGTCCTCTAAGTCTACTGAGTTGTCAGTTTTCTCCTGAGGCTGAGGCACATAGTTTGCATTGAACGGTGGAGGAATTTCGTGAAACCTAGACCTACAGGCTTCTTAGACTGTCTTTGGGCATCTAAGACTTTCCCTAGGTTTAGGCTCGAATTCCTAAACTTTTCCAGCTTGCTATTTGCCTCTGCTACCTTAACCTTGGTCTCGGCTAGCTCTATGTCCTTATCTTTCAGACTTTTGGTCAAGGCCTCTACGTGCTCATACATAAGCTCTATCCTAACACACTGCTCACTCAGTTTGTCTTTTAGAACTATTACGTCTTGAGCATCAGCCTTAAGCTTTTCTTTTAAATCTTGTTTTATATCATTTAGGCTAGCGTTTTCAATTTTTAAATTTTCATTTTGAGCAGAGATGGTTTTGTGTGATTCTAAGACTAGATTTAACCTATCATTAGAAGTAGCACACAAAGCACATAATTCTGAAAATAGAGAATAAGAAAGACTAACCTTAGAGTTATCAGATTCCACGTTGGCCATCTGAGCAGCAAACTCCAACACGGTCTGATCATTCGCCTTCTCTACCCACATCGGACTGTTGTCCCGTGTGGTCTGCTCATCCACATCACATCCAGTTTCAGTAACTTCAGCCATGAATGCTCTAGCATTGGACTCAGGATGTGAACTCCAGTCATAGGTACCATCTAGCTGTCTGTCAGAAGTGACATTGGATATTAGACCCGCTAGATTGGCTTGACCAGAATTTGAACTCGGAAGGTATCTCTGTTGGGACTGATTTTGGTACTGTCCTTGATGTTGATTCTGTCCTTGGTATGATTCTACCTTCGGTCTTTGACACTCCCTGGCGAAATGTCCCAATCCCTGACAGTTGTAGCATTTGACCTTAGACTTATCAAATCCTATCCCTTTGTTGTTCATTTGCAGATTCCTCCCAGTTCTCTTAATGAATCTTTTAACCCTCTGGGTCACCATGGCCAGTTGCCACTTAAGATCCATTTCCTCTAAGTCATCAGGGTCGACCTGATCGTAATCTTCATCCCAAAGAGCCGGATCATTGATCTTCCCTTGAACACAATTTCCATAAGCTGCCACAAAGGAAGCAAGCAGATTTAAATGTTCTTCTGTGGACTTTGCGCTCATGGGCATCTTCGAATAGCTCTGACTGGTCGATGCCTGTTGGACTTGAGGTTGCGGTTCTTCCGATCTTCCTAACCCTAAGAACGCGCGATTCAGTGAGTCTTCGGACTCTGGTGGCGATGACGTTTCTCCGGTGAAAAACGCTGTAGCACTCTTCTGATCAGCTGTCACTGATGATTTAGATGTCTTTCCAAAATACATCGCCGGATTTTGGACTTGCTCGTAATCAGTCTCAGCCTTTATCATCTCGAAGTGATATGCCCTCAACGTTCCCACGATGTCATCCAGCGATTGAGCATAGTATTTGTCTTCATTAAGCTTAATCATTGCCACGTACATAGCCCATTTGGCTGGTAGGGCATCAAGAAGCTTGTTGTTCTTGTCACTGTCCGAGTACTCAATGCCATGACTTTCAAGCTCTGTTATCAGATGATAGAACCTTGTGATAATATCATCTAACTGTTCATCCTTAAGAGCCTTGAAAATCGCAAACTGTTGGGTCAACAGCTCTGTACGCTTTCTACGTACCCGTGGATTACCCTCACACCTTTTCTGGAGAGATTCCCAAAGTTCTTTCGACGTCCTTTGAGTCCGAAATGTATGCAAGATATCTTGAGGTAATGCCATACGGATAATGGAGAAAGCCTTGTTTTCAGCTTCAAATAGTTTCTTGTCATCCTCTTTCATCATCTGGTATGACAGAACCTTTTGACGGCCTTCTACCTCAGATACTGGTGGAATGTACCCTTCATCTATGCACACCCACATGCGCATATCGTTGAATCGTACAAAATCCGTAAATCTGTCCTTCCACCAGTAATAATCCTCAACTTTCATCAGCTTTGGCGGTGCATTTGCCTTCCCTACTTCGTGATCCATCTCAAGGAATTTCTGAAGGTTTGACATGTTTTCTGAAAGAATTTGAATTTGAACTTAATTAATTTAATTTGAAACTGATTTAGATTAACTTATTCGAATCTAGATAGATTCGAAACTAATTAATATTAAATCTTTTGAGATTAAATTCGATTAAGTCTTAAAAGTCAAGTAGATTCAAAATAATGTCAGATTCGAGGAACTCCTTAGATTCGAAGTTATATCAGATTCGAAGGACTCTATAGATTCGAAGACCCTTAGAATCGAAGGCACAGTGGAGTCGAATGACAGCAGATTCGAAACACTAGATTCGAAATAATACTAGATTCGAAATAAACTCGACACTAAACTAGACTCGAGATCCTATTCGAATGAAGCAACAGATTCGAAACAAAGATTCGAAACACTCTGAAATTGACTCGTAAGGAGCGTATTTTGGTTAGACTCGAAAATAAAGTAAAACCCTAATTACCCCTATAGATTCGAGCGCCGCAAACTCGAAAAACGGCTAACACTTTGATTTTTTGACGTTTTATAGATTAAATCACTATTTTTCAAATGAAAAATAATGATTTCGACCAAAAACGTGAAAAACGATAAAGTGTTTCCCGAATATGAATTTGCTAAGCTCAAAAACACGTTTTTGAGAGGAAAACCGTCCAACTAGCGTCAAGAAACCTAGAATGTATCTGATGAACACGAAGAACACCAAGAACACTCCGTAGGCTCTGATACCACTTGTAAGGTCTATCACTGCAAGATCTATCTAGACGCGGATCCGTTAACGAGTGCGGAATCCTCGTTGACGGTCAGACGGACAACTCTCAACCAACGGAAACACGGAGACTATTAGACGCTGAACGAACGACACACGAACGATCCTACGTACTAATTCTCTCATAAACGGGACTCACCTAGCTGATAAACTCGAGATCGCCTCTTGCTCAATTCCTCACGAATTCTGCAAAAAGTCACTTAATCATTCGAGTCTATCCCTAATTATAGGCCCTGATTCGAGTCTGTTGTGGGCCAACCTCGAATCTGGCCTAAGGCCCATTCGAATCTGTCCATCTGACAGATTCGAATCTAGCCTATTCGAATCTAAGGACTCATTCGAATCTATCACAGATTCGAATGTATCCTTTTACGCAATTCGAATCTAGCCTTTGACATTTATAACTAAGTGTTTGAAACTTATGTTTTAACTTATGCTTGAGTTAATCTTTGACCTTTATGTTTGAACTTCTTGTAATATGTTACATCAAGTTCAAACACACAATCAATAACAGACAAACACATATTAAACATATATATCAAAATACTTGGTTAATACTCAGAATATTACTTAAACCATAATGCAGATCGATTAGACTGCTATCGTCACACAGGGTGTACCAACAAGAGCTTGCAAGGTTGATGGTGGAAACAAAGAAGCATAACTCATATCCTTTGGTTTATAAATTACTGAAGTTAGCATTGACTTTGCGTGTTGCAACCACATCTGTTGAGCGATGCTTTTTTGCAATGAAGCTTGTGAAATCAGATTTGCGCAATTCAATTGGCGATGAATGGATGAATGTGTTGCATTTGCACCATAGAGAAAGAGTCACTTGCCAATGTGTCGGATGAAGATGTAATAACCCGTTTTTGAAAGATAAAAACTCGTAAGGGCCAACTTTAGAATGTAGTTTTTGTTTGTTTGTAAGTTTTTCACGATTAATGAAATCGCATCATTTACGTATTTGTTTTATTACATGATGTAGATTAACCGACCCAAAAGTTTGAAATTAAAAAAAAAAAAAAATTTGAAGTCACAAGCACTTACACTCTCGAAGCTATTAAATTCCGACCCTCATAAAAAATTATTGGGTCCGCCACTTAGTACAAGTCATTTGGTATTTGGCTTGCACATCACTCAGTTGTACAATACAAGTGAACTAAGCAAGACCTTTTTTTGTGACAACATTGAAAGGGATGCATAGCCAATTAAAATGAAAAAAAGAAAAAAAAAAGAGGAAAAAGAGGACGTTGGGAGCATGAAAGTTACAAAAAGGGGATTTCACTTTTTTTCTTGGTGGTCTTGGTGGTGGCGCAGGACACAAAAAGAAAAGAAAAAAAGCAGAAAAAAAGACGACGGAGGAGGGGGGACGAAGCGCAAGTCAAAAGCAGAGGCTTTCGATTTGTTTCTTGATTTTTTAGAATTCTTCATTTTATTTCTTGTAATCGCATTAAGGTAGTAGCTAATTCCAATATCTAGTAATGGGTTTGTAGTTTGATCTTGTAGATTGTGTTGAGACTTTTAGTGGGTTCATAGTAACCTTAATATCAATTATGAAAGCTTTGTATAAATTGTTTCATCATTGATTGGTGTGGCCAGTTTGGTTGTATGATTCAATTTTGAATTGTTAATCAAAAGTAGGGATACGTAATCGTTCTTATTTTTGATGAAGTAACAATTAACACGTCTAATGATTATCAAGGTGTTTGATTTGTGTTAAAAGCTCTCGTGATATAGTCCAAATAGTCATCTGATTATTGGCTAGGGTTGGTTTGTCTATTATGTAAGGATGAACATGACACATGATTCGTATCAGTGTCTATGACCAACCTCTGGAACCATTTGTGATTTTATGTTTAAGAGGTCTGTGATGCACATCTTTGAATCATAATTGAAATACCCATAGCTAAATCTTTTGATTTTATTGATTTCAAGTATTTCATTTTATGCTAGTACTGTAATCAACATTCATCAAATTCCCCTTTTTTTTCTTATTATTTCTACCCTTTTTGACAACTTGTGCGTTGGAAAAGTATTGACATTTAAGTTTAAACTTTGAGTCTATATGGGATCGACCCTACTTCTCACTATCTCGATTTATTTTGAGTTAGAGATATTAGGTATTATCAATTTTGAAGGATTCGACACCTATTAAACATTGAAACACCCATTTCAACATAATAGAATGATTAATGATATTGCATTAGCTTAACCAAGATTAACATGGTTCAAAATAAAATCGGGCATGACCTATTCGCACGGAGTCCATAACCCTGTTGTAATTTGAAAACTATATGTTTAAACCTTAATAACTGTACAAGATACTTTTAAAAATAAATACAACAACTATCATCCACAAAAGAATATTGTATGTGTATGACTTACAAATCGGTAGGCAACCTATCCCAAAACCCCGAAGCTTAAAGCTTTATATTTTACCAACAATCAGTTCACAGTCTTCCCACGAGTTCTTGGGACCAGAATCAGAAATCTCCTTGCCCTTACTAATACCACCTGAGATAAGTAAAATGTGAGGGGTTAGCGAATCAAATTCGCTAAGTGAGTTACTAGATCGATACGGCGTGCAAAACATAAAACATGCAATAATATTAAAAATTATCATAAAATGACATGTGCAATATCTTTAAAAAAGGTATTGTGGGAATAGAACCCACTAATTTGCATAGGTCACGAGTATTGCCCGCTAACCCGCCGTTGTCAGCCAGATCCCTGTCTAGACAACTCCAACTGACACTTGAAGTCCGACCACTTACTCCGTAAGCTTCCGGAAGTAGGAATTTATACGCACAAACACGTAGTAAGGCGTTTAATTATATATAATGATCTGGACGTCCAGTGAGGCCAAAGGAATGAGCATAGCTCAACATTGGGTTTAAACAAGTATAAGCATAGCAAATATGAAATGAATCATCGAAGCATAGTATGATGTCAATGTGTATAATTGATGGTATCAAATAAGGTTTTCTGGCCATCGGCCATGATCATGTAATAAACTGCCAACCAGTGCAATGCATCATATAAAAGGATGATTCCCGATAGATATACACGATGCCATATTTTAGCTTCACCACTTGGTAACCGACACGCTTACGGTCCAAACCTATCTAACAATAATATTCAAAGTATTTATAAGTTTATTATATCATAATATGAGATTTGAAAGTTTCTTGGAGTGTTTAATTGTTCCCGCTTTAAATCTTCGAATTCTAACAACACTTCTTGTGTTTCAATAGTTTTTTTTATATGCTTTTAGGTAGTAATCAATGTTAATTTATGTATTATATAAGTATATAATAGTTATATAGTATTATACTATCTTAACAAGGCTTAAATTATGAGTTTTCACAGGGGCTTGAGTGGCCTAAAACCGGCACATTCTGTTTCCAAATTTTATCCCCCCGCTCGACCTTTTTTGCCTCAAATACGGTTTCAGCCTCCAAAACCACTAATATAAACATGTTTTATGCATTATTTGGCTATTCTAACATTCATAATATATTTTGGCATCCTTACACAAACATTTCAACCCAATTAATCATTTCCCATTCTTGGGTTCATTCAATTTAAAAAAAAAAACTCAATTCAAACTTCATGAACTCCATTGTATCATGAATTTATATATATATATATATATATATATATATATATATATATATATATATATATATATATATATATATACATATATATATCAGAAATTTTATCAAAGACATTCACTTACAACTAAACTCCCTTAGCCCTCCTCTCTTATTAACATAAACTACTTCCATCATGTTGGGCCAAAATAGGGAGGAGAGGAAGACGTAAACTCACACACACACACACACACACACACAAGGATCAAGAATTGCTACCTTGTTTCTTCAACAGTTGATTACTCCACAGATTTTTGGATCCTCTTGTCAAGACCCAATTTCCAGCCCTAAGTTTGAGTCTACAAGAGTGTGTGTGCAATAATTTTTCAAGGAAAAAGGAAATGAGAAGGAGGGCTCACGATTTAGGGAGAATTAAAGCCCCCATTAGCTAAATTTCTACACTTCACTCCCTTCATGTTTCATTTGTTTAGTTTCCAGCCATAACTTCATTTTCCTTCTTAATATTTACCCACTAATCATTTTATAGGGAAGCTTTATGCTCTTGTACATAAGGCTTAAATGCCTTGTACTTATGTATATAAATTTTCAATTAACAAAGGTTTAAGCACGTGGTACAAGTAAGGAAAGCTTGTGGCTGGAATTAAATTCTTGTCACATTAAACAACTATACGAAATTCATTTAGAATTTTTAATTAATTATTATTAGTACCTTGGATTTAAGGATGTTACAACTCCTCCCTCCTTAAAAAAGATTCCTCCCACGGAATCACGTCTGGTCGAATAAGGGGTATTTAGCCATCATCTCAGTCTTGGTCTCCCATGTAAGGTGAGCACGACGATGATGTTTCCATTTGACCAATACTAGCTCGATCTATTTATTTCTAAACTTCACTACTTTTGTATTTACAATAGCCTCAGGCTCTTCAATATACCTCAGCTTTATGTTAATTTTGACTTCATTCATCAGTACCGCTGAATCAGGCTCTACAAGACACCTTCTGAGATATCCCACATGAAATACATTATGAATGCTAGCTAGATCTTCGAGGAGTTCAAGCCGATAGGCCTGTTCACCAGTCTTGTTGATGATCTTAAAGGGTCCAATAAAACGTGGCTTAAGCTTACCGCGCTTACCAAACCGTAGTACTCCTTTCCAAGGCGAGACTTTCAACATCACATGATCGTCTACCTTGTAATCAACTAGCATGTGCTTCTTATCACCATAAGCTCTTTATCGATCGTGGGCCACCTTTAGATATTCCCGAACCATCTGAATCTTATCATGGGTTAGTTGCAAGATTTTAGGTCCAGTCAATGGCTTTTCACCAGCCTCTTGCCAACAAGTAAGAGTTAGACATCGTATAATGCTTCAAATGGTGGCATGCCTATAGAGGAATGATAACTGTTATTATATGTAAATTCCACTAATGGCAATTGGGAATCCAAACAGCCATCGAAGTTGATAATACAAGCCCGAAGGAGATCCTAAAAAGTCTGAATAGTACGTTCGCTTTAACCATCAGTTTGAGGATAATAAACGGTGCTAATTTTCACCTTGGTACCCAAGGCATCTTGGAAACTAGCCCAAAAATGTAAAGTGAAACGAGAATCCCGATATGATATAATAGTTTTGGGAACACCATGTAGGGAAACAATGTCGTTTATGTAGAGTTGTGCCAGTCTCTCCATAGAGTAATTCTCACGAATCGGTATGAAATATGCCGATTTTGTGAGACGGTCAACAACAACCCATATACTATCGTGTTGTCGGGAAGGAACCGACAATTTGGTCACGAAATCCATGGTAATGTGATACCACTTCCATTCAGGAATCGGTAGTGGCTGCATACTGACATAGGGCTTCTGATGTTCGGCTTTAAATTGCAGACATACCAAACACTTCTCAACATAGATTCCCACATCTCGCTTCATTCCAGGCCACCAATATATAGCCTTTAGATCGCGATACATCTTAGTACTCCTACGGTGATAAGAATACTTGATATTGTGAGCTTCCTTTAATATAGCATCACGGAATCCACCCAGCTTAGGAACCCATATATGGCCCTTGAACACTTTTAACCCTTGTAAATTATAGAAAGAAGATGAACTTGACCAACAAGACGCTCAGATTTGAGTGCGGATTCTCAGAGAAGTTTTTGTTGCTACCAACGGATATCTCTGAGAATAGACTGTTCACCGTAACATAAGCAAGAATGAATTAAAGTTCAATTTACGATCTTGATATATTCTCTGGCTAAGCGCACCGGCCACAACATTGGCCTTGCCCGGATGATACACGATCTCACAATCATAGTCCGTGACCAACTCTAGAGGACGTCTCTGTCTCAAATTTAGGTTTTGTTGATCAAAGATATATTTCAAACTCTTATGGTGTGTGAATAGTTTACACCTCGTTCCATATAAATCATGTCACCACAGCTTCAAAGCAAACACCATGGCAGCTAACACAAAGTCATACGCAGAATACTTCTTTTCATAGTTTTTTTAGCTGATGCGAGCCATAAGCAATCACCTTACCCCTTGCATCAGAACATGACCAAGTCCCATACTAAAACGTCATTAGTGCCTTTGGGTAAGGCAAGCGCAGGGCACTAGTTAATCGGTCTTTCAATTCCTGAAAGGCATCTTCTTGTTCATCTTTCCAAGAAAATATCACATTCTTTCGAGTAAGAGCAGTGAGTGGGACACCGATCTTAGAAAAAACACGTATAAAACGCGGATAGTATCCGACCAATCTCAGAAACTTCTCATTTCAGCTGCATTTGAAGGTGGTTGCCATGAGCGAATAACCTCCACTTTAGAGGGATCAACAAATACTCCCTCCTCGGAGATGATATGGGCCAATAATTGAACCTATCAAGATTCAGGTTTAACATTTAGTAGACGTATTGCATTCGAAATAATTGATACATATTATAGCCATTGTATAAGGTTATGAATTGATATATGTGTATGTATATATACTTAAGTTTATGATATTTAGTTTTGCATTTCTACTTTTCGTAACCCAAACTCGCTATTAGAGAATTTAGCATAAAGCTTCTCTTGCGAAGGATTTCCAACATCTCACGAAGATTCATAGCATGTTCAGATTCCGTCTTTGAATAGATTAGGATATCGTCGATGAATACAATAACCGATTTGTCCAACATAGGTCGACACACTCAGTTCATTAAATCCATGAAAGCAGTTGGGGGCATTCGTGAGCCCAAAGGGTATTACCAAAAATTCATGATGACTATATCGAGTACGACACACGGTCTTTGGTACATCTTCCTTACGAACCTTTAGCTGATGATATCCAGTTCGCAAATCGATGTCTGAGAAATATGAAGCACCTTTCAGTTGATCAAACAGATCATCAATATGTGGCAAAAGATATTTATTTCAGACCGTTACCCTGTTCAATTCACGGTAATCTATGCACATCCATAGGTGTCGTCCTTTTTCTTAACAAACAAAACCGGAGCACCTTGAAGCAAGGAATCGGTCTAACGAACCCCTTGTCTAGCAATTCATGCAACTAAGCCATCATCTCCTTCGATGCTGAAGGGACGAGATGATATGAAGCTCATGCAACAAGTGCTGCTCCCAGTACTAAATCAATTTTGAACTCAACCTGCCGATCAAGAGGCAGTCCCAACAATTTGTTTGGAAGGACATCAGTTTGTTCACGGGACATCAGATATATATGACTTTTTCCTATCCCATGGTCTTTAAACAACTTTACGGTACATGTATATTGGATTCTACTTGGAATTCTTTAAAATATTAACAAGTAATAAATCCTTACATAAGCCCTTTAAATACTTTAGCTACAACATTTTACCAAAATTAATGGACTCTCTTTGAGTCCTAACTTGGTTTATTCATAGAGTTATAGTAATTTGATTTTAAGGTGTAATACATTCTATACTTCTCATACATCTATGTAGCTTATATCTCAATATAATTACACAGTATATCGATCATCTAGATTTTGAGACATCTCATTACTTGTATAATTAGCATAAAATTATAATTCCATAACTTCTCTACACAAGGGATTTAACATCATAGTTATAGATGTGTATTTTAGTCTTCTTTATTATTCTTTTTCATATTCTCAATGTACATCGACCTTTAGGTCTTACAACCTATTATGGTCTGTGTTAAAGATATATGTGTGTGTGTATTGGAATCCATCATTTATTTCAATATATTATACCTTCTAACCGTTACATACTTGCCAACGTTTAATACAAGAATGAGTTACTTGTATGTAATATCATTACTTCATTTACTGAGTTTACAATTGTCATTTAATAAATATTTTCTTGTTGCTTCGAAAATAAGTTACAGGGAGAACAACTCACCCATTGCCTACTTCCCTCAGAGGGTCATGATTGCAAAATATTACAAAGACAATTGCTACATAGTAGCATTCATTATCATTTTAACCCAAGTTATAAACTTAGGCTATTATAGTCTTAATGTCTTTGAAAGATGATTCTAAATTGGTTTGATGTATATATTATAATTTACTTATTTTCCAAAACACTCATAGATGGACTTAGTCATCATCGTACAATTCCATCAGGGAATTATAAAGATTCATTGCTAATTAATAGCATCCATTATGGTTTCGAAACACACCGTTATTCTTGGTGCTTATAACCTTTAATGTAATAAGGTATTCAAAATTATCACTTGAGATTCAATATCACGAGGCATTAGTAATACCTCCATTAGGCACTTTTCAATATACTCTTCTCATAATTAGGATCAATCCCCATATTGGGATCGGGTTCAGAGTGTCCAGCCATCAAGTTGTACAACATTAAGTATAGGTACACACATTAGTTATACGGTTGACATCATTTTTATCCTAACTCGTACCCGTCCTAGGCCAAATCATAACTTAGCTTATGTTATAATAGTGTTGCCTAGGCGGCCAATACAAGCATCTGAAACCAAGCTCATAGTAAAGTATTGTCGACTGTACTCATGCAATGAACATCGGATCTGATACCAAATTTAAACTCTCATTTCAACATAATATAATAATTAATGAAATTACATTAGCTTAACCAAGATTAACATGGTTCAAAAAAAAAAATCGGGCAGTTCGCACGGAGTCCATAAGCCTGTTGTAATTTGAAAACTATATGTTTATACCTTAATAAGTTTACAAGATACTTTTAAAAATAAAGACAACAACTATCATCCACAAAAGACATAATGTATGTATATTCCTGACAAATCAGTTTGCAAGCTATCCCAAAACCCCGAAGCTTAAAGCTTTATATTTTACCAACAATCACTTCATAGTCTTCCCACTAGTTCTTGGGACCAGAATCGGCAATCTCCTTGCCCTTAGTAATACCACCTGAGACAAGCAAAATGTGAGGGGTTAGCAAATAAAATTTGCTAAGTGAGTTACTAGATCGATACGGCGTGTAAACATAAAAGATGAAATAATATTAAAAATGATCATAAAATGACATGTGCAATATCTTAATAAAAAGTATTGTAGGAATAGAACCCACTAATTTTCATAGGTCACGAGTATTGCCCTTTAACCCGCCGTTGTCAGCCAGATCCCGGTCTAGACAACTCTAACCGGCACCCACAGTCCGACAATCTTCTCCGTAAGCTTTCGAAAGTAGGAATTTATACGCACAAACATGTAGTAAGGCGTTTAAATATATATAATCATGTAGACGTCCAGTGAGGCCAAAAGAATGACCATAGCCCAACATTGGGTTTAAACAAGTATAAGCATAACAAGTATGAAATGGATCATCGAAGCACAATATCAATGTCAATGTGTATAATTGATAGTATCAAATAAGGTTTTCTAGCAATCGGCCATGATCATGTAATAAATTGAGCATCATATGAGAGGATGATGCCTGATAGATATGCACGATGGAATATTCAAAATGAACATGTAATTATGAATGCAGCACACATATCAATACTAGAACTCACAACAATAGGCTAAAAATAGCCTTTTTATAGCAATAGCCTTCCGAAGCTCCTTAAAGCTTGAATTTTCTTTTAGTTTCACCACTTGGCAACCGACACTCACTTACAGTCCAAACCTATCAAACAATAATATTCAAAGTATTTATAAGTTTATTCTATCATAATATGAGATTTGGAAGTTGCTTGGAGGGTTTAATTGTTCCCGCTTTAAATCATCGATTTCTAACAACACTTCTTGTGTTTTGATATTTTTTATAGGCTTTTAGGTAGTAATCAATGCTAATTTATGAATTATATAAGTATATAATAGTTATACAGTATTATACTAGCTTAACAAGGCTTAAATTATGAGTTTTCAAAGGAACAGGGGCTTGACTCGCCGAGTCAATCAAGTGACTCGCCGAGTGGCCTAAAACCTGCACATTCTGTTTCCTAAGTTTATTCCCCTGCTTCAGCCTCCAAAACCACTAATATAAACATGTTTTATGCATTATTTGGCTATTCTAACATACATAAATACATTTTGGCATCCTTACACAAACATTTCAACCCAATTAATCATTTTCCATTCTTGGGTTCATTCAATTAAAAAAAAACCCAATTCAAACTTCATGAACTCCATTGTTTCTTGAAGTTTTACATATTGAGTTGCAACTAAACTCCCTTAGCCCTCCTCTCTTTGTATTAACATAAACTACTTCCATCATGTTGGGCGATAATAGGGAGGAGAGGAAGATGTAAACTCACAGACACACAAGGATCAAGAATTGCTACCTTGTTTCTTCAACGGTTGATTACTCCACAGATTTTTGGATCCTCTTGTCAAGACCCAATTTATTTTCCAGCCCTAAGTTTGAGTCTACAAGAGTGTGTGTGCAGGAACTTTTCAAGGAAAAAGGAAATTAGAAGGAGGGCTCACTATTCGGGGAGAATTAAATCCTCCATTGGCAAAAATTCTACACTCCACTCCCTTCATGTTTAATTTGTTTAGTTTCCAGTGATAACTTCATTTTCCTTCTTAATATTTACCCACTAATCATTTTATAGGGAAGCTTTATGCTCTTGTGCATAAGGCTTAAATGTCTCGTACTTATGTATAGAAATTTTCAATTAACAAAGGTTTAAGCATGTGGTACAAGTAAGCAAAGCTTATGGCTATAATTAAATTCTAATCACATTAAACAACTAAACGAAAATCATTTAACATTTTTAATTAATATAATTAGTTCCTTGGATTTAAGGATGTTACATACATGTTTCTTGTAACTCCTATTTGTAACCATGTGTAGGGGTTTCGAAGAAGTATGACGCTTGGAAATGGTGACATAAGTCTACGACTTGGCGGCAAATCAACTATTGGTGCTCAAGCCATAGGGACATATGCATTGGTATTACCATCAGGATTGGTTTTGCGCTTAATAATTGTTATAATACCTAAATAGATCAATAATATTTTTTGTATGATGTATTAATAGACCAAGTTTTTCTTATGTGCATGATTAAAGAATTAATTTTACTTTACATGAAAAAGTGCTTTATCTTGAGACGAATCAGAAAATGGTCTATACATGTAAAACTTATGAAACCCAAGTACACATCGAGCACATAGCTCCTACCACTACAAGAAAATAAACAAAAAATGACGGAAGGCTTCTGCGACAACATGTGTCGTCGCCGCAGGCCACAAAAAAACAAATGTTCCAGCTTTTCAGAGTTGACTAAATGAATATCGTGACGAGAGCTACTGCGATGACAATGTCATTGCTATTAATGTATTTAGTTTTTTTTCTCCGAAATTATATATTTCGTGGTGAAAAGACCGCCTTTTTATTTGGGACCTACTGCGACAACAAGTCGCCACTGAAAGGCTATATCGACGACAATCTGTTGCCGCAAAATGTATCTTGTCAAAAACCCTTCTAACTTTTTCTCCCAAACTCTCACTCTCTCTCTCTCTTCACAGATCGATTTTCGGCCTTTCTTTTTCTTTCACATGGTTGTTACCCCCGCCATTTCCGGTCACATTCTCCGGTAACCCACCACCTCAAAGTTTTCAGACGCCAATTTTTTAAGGTTGTAAAATCTGAGTTTTTTTTGTTAAATATCTTTTATTTCTTGTTTATATTCTCGAATCTATTCGGTTATCATTTTGAAGCTTCCATCCAATCTCCATTTTGGTTTTTCGGTCATCATATCAATTTCGGCCGAAGGTTGATTTTTACATAAGTTTGTTTTATTTTTTATAGATCATTCATTTAATATTTATGTTATTAGCTGTATGTAGTATGTGTTTTGAAACTCTTAAAAAGTTGTATAATTTATGAACTATTATTTATGTTGATATGTGTTTTTTAAAGCAATAAATTTTTCTTAAATGTTTGTAATACAAATACACAATGCTATGTTGTGTTTTTATTTTTTTAAATTACAAGTTTTATGTTTTTAATATACTGTTGTTATGCTTTAAAAATATGTATCAACTAATATATATTTTTATGTGTTTAATATTTATAAAATTTGGATCTATTTTTTTTGTTGTAACTAATATATATAAATTTTTCTTAAATGTTTGTAATACAAATACACCCCCCCCCCCCCCCCCCCAGTTTTTATTTTCTAATTACACACCCACTAGTTAATTAGCTTAATTACTCCTTAATGTTATGGGACCCATCCATATATAATCATCTTATTATTATTATTTTTTTTGAATTTAACAATGATGACACCCACCAATTTATAAACACCCCCCCCCCCCCCCCCACTTTGTCAATCCTATATAATTATTTTTGATTTTAGTGGGTGAAACCCACCATTTATAAATAACACACCCCCTTGTCAATTATGTATAATTTGTTTTGTTTTTTAGTGGGTGGGACCCACCATTTATAAACAACACACCACTCGTTTTTTCAATTAAAGATCGAATTACGATTTTTTTTTTGTTTTTTTATACTTTCTAAATTATTATGTTGGGGTTAAAATTATAAATTTTAATAGAGTTTAGGGGTATAAATTGTAAATATCAATTCTCTCTCTCTCTCTCTCTCTCTCTCTCTCTCTATATATATATATATATATATATATATATATATATATATATATATATATATATATATATATGTATATATATATTTGTGTGTGTGTGTGTGTCGATTGAAACAATTGATTCATATGAATGATATCGTCAAGAGCTTAAGTGTAAATTTACATTTTCTGTTTCATATTTTCGTAAGATGGCGAGCAGTGAATGGTATGTTGTGGATAATACTAAATCATTTTCGACTGTCGAGGTTTGTTTTTTTAACTGCATTGTAAATATATTATTACACAATTAATTTTTATAAATTATGTATTATAAATTATTGTCTATAGTGTAAAATGCTATTATTATTTATTGGATAATTTTTTTCATTATGATATAGCAACCACCTTCACATGTTTTATTTGTGTAGAATTTTGATACCGTCGAAGATGTAACAAATTGAGTGAAAAATGTAGCATATTCTGTCGGTACGGTGATAGTAAAAAAGCGTACAAAGTTATCCAAAAATGGAAATAAAAAGAATTGATGGGTGTGTGATCGTAGTGGTGAGTACAAAGATATCGAGTTCTACTTAAGTCAATCCAACCAAAAAAAATGGTCCTTTGAAAGCAGAAGGGAAGGAGGTCCTCATACGGAGTCGCACACTTACTTGAGCAGTGCGGGAGACTGGGGAATGGTAGTTGCTTCCCGTAATGATGATCAAATCAGATCGTGAAAGTTAAAGGTATTATGTGTATGCACAATCACATCGCTGTAGGAAGTTAGGAGGGGCATCCTTATGCAATGCGTCTTACGGAGGAAGAAAGAAACACTCTTACATTTCTATAAGAGTGCCATGTGAATTCACGGGATATTCTTGCCCACTTAAAATCCCAAAATGCACAACATCAGTCATCGCTTAGAAACATATACAATGAGTGGCACAAACTAAAATTGCGCAATAACACTGATAAAACCCCTATGGAGGTTCTTTTGAAAGCTTTGGATGATTAAGGATTCATTTACCAATTCAATAAAGTCGTGAAAACGAATGAGTTAGAAGACTTGTTTTTCTGTCATCCAATATCAATAGTGACTTGTTGTTCGTTCCTACAAGTGTTATTGATGGATGCAATGTACAAACAAACAAGTACGTGATATGGGAATGCCAATGTTCCCATTCCACTTGATGCACTGGATGTATTCTGGAGGACTTTGACAATTGACACACCCATAACCACAAAAGCGGATGAACTCACGTGCGATGCTGAAGTTGAAACTTTTAAAACGACATTTGCGGAACAGCCAACAAGAGGAAAAAAGTTAAGTATGCTGCGAAAACTTAACTCAATTTTTGAGTATGTACCTGTTGGCGAACCTTCAATCTAAAGAAGCATTCGTGGTTGGCCAACATTAAAATCCAACAATTGTAAACAAGGAATACCACCGCAGGCTCCTATATTGCAAGTAAGTCGTAGACATAACTGCTCTACCTATCCACCAATGTCATTTGAACCGAATGAGCAACAAATATCTACCAAAGGGAAACAAGTTTAGCATGAGCATGATGTTCCACCTGTAGAGGCTTCCAGACACAGTTTATCTACATATACGCTAGATGCATTTGACTTGAACGAGCAACCAACGATTTATGAGATTCTGTATCTATTTGACTTGAATGAGCAACCAACGATGTGATTACCTAAATAAAGTGCGGAAGCATAAAGTACGAAAATAAAAATAATACAAGTTCGTCTAACACCCTACGGTGCTACATAGGTTACAATTCTAAGTCTACAATTTCAAAAGCATTACATTATCCCCAAATTTATTTCAACATCATTCCATAATTTTGACCAAGATAAACAGTAGATACTTCAAATTACTTCGACTGCTGTCCTAGCTATATGGTCCCGCAGCGGATTTCCCTTTTCCTGTAAAAATATAACAACTGAAGGGTAAGCGAATGCTTAGTGAATACCATATGATTTTACACTTTCTACAAATCTTTATGATGCCACCCAGAGTAACCGCGGTAACACATACCGTATACTCCACACGTACTCAAAGTACGCAACCCCGAGCCCGCAGCCCCTTCGAGCTGACACTCGGCATTAAGAAACCCACCAAACTGAGGCAAACATACCATCGGGGATGTCATACTGTCTATCCTGACCATAGAGGTGTCAAACTCTTGGCTCATATAGCACAGTAACATCAGAGTACAGATGCGACCACGCAGGTCCATCAACAAAATGCACAACAAAAGAAAGGACATGCAACAAGTATGAATGTGCACCAATATATATACGCAAGTTAGTAGAGTGCCAAACGAAAGTGAAACAACATGCCTCGGTAGGCATAGCAAACATAAAGCAGATGCAGACATGCTAAAATCAAAGGTACTCACAGTGGGTGCGTTATAAACTTCAAGTAAATTTTATTTCTCCTCGGCTTTCAACCGGATCACAAAGTACCCCACTGTGGGTTAAAGAACACCACAAGGGACCTGTTAAATTAGTTGTAATAACACATTATGTCAATAACTTGTTTAATTCTGTAAAACCAAATTTTACAAGTTTTGCAATATTTTTCCCCATTTCGGATCCATATCCGGATTCGAACCACAACTAAGTTTGAACCCAACTTAAGTTCAAACCTTATCCTTGGAATATCTTTTGTTATTTTATGTGTTGTCTATGGGTTTCATTCATAATATTCGAGTTTAGAGAGTGGGTTTCAATTTTTAGGCATCAAATTCGAATTTTAGGGGCTAACTTCGAATTTCCCTTCGATTCCCCCATGGTTAAATTCGAATGTCATTCGAATTTAGGGACCTAAATTCGAATTTAGGGACTTAAATTCGAATTCCTTGGTGTTAGATTCGAATATATACTCGAATTTTAGCTCAAAAATCGAGTTTGTTCTTGCATTTCGACTGTGTTCTTGACATTCTCGAGTTTGTTCATATCTACAACTTAAATCCTTCATTTCAAAGCCTAAAATCATGAATATGTCAAGTATTATACCTAGGTTTGATTCTATTACACATACACTATCATATTCTAGTTAAAACTCAAGCAAAACTAGCTTTATTCATGCAAGAAATGATAAACTCGAAATTCATGTTTTCAAAACCGAAAATATATAAACTTAATTGGGTCGATTCTTACCTCAATTCGTACGAAATCAAGAATCCAACCGTAGATTGTTGTAGTACTCCTCGAGGTCTTTCCAACAACGTATAAATCTCGAAAATCGGCCGGTCGGTTTGATAGATATCGTAGAGAGAAGTAGAGAGAGTTTCTAGAGAGAGAGATTGTAGAGAGAGAGAGAGAGTAAATGTGAATATGAAAGGCATTTGGCCTTTTTTATTCCCATCTTTCCCATTTTGCACATTTCACCCCTCAACTTAATCGGTTCCATAAAATACTGATTTATTCTTAGTTTTATCATTATCAACTTTTATAATCTTAATACTCCATAATAATAATTCAGAGTTCAAATTTTCTTAAAATAACAACAAACTTTCTAAATATCTCAAATACATAATAATTGCTCATAATTCAACTTAATTATAAATTATCCGCCTAAATAGATCCAAATTACAGTAATTGAATTCGAGGATGTTACAGAATAATTTAATTAATGACTACCAACCACCGTCGCACAGTCAATACTTTAATCACGAGCAACCATTACAGGTAACATATATAAATAATTTATTTTTTTTGTTTCTATATTAACCATTAAATCAATCTTATTTTATTTATAAGGGTTAAAGCCATAGAACAGTTGGGTACTTTTTAAAATGTATCGATATGGTACGTGTACTATTTTAATTATTCATATTACACGTGTACTTTCTGAATCGTTCAAATTTGATACATGTACTACATTTTTTCATACCAATGTGATACCTTTGGTAACCGGTTATTGGCTATACCTGTTAAGAGTGGAATTTCTCTTTTTATTAATGTTCAAATTTCCATAATTGAAGCATAAAATACACTCTCTCGTCCTTGTGATAACCTGGTAGGAGAAATCACACAGCACAACCAACTTCAAACACCTACAGACCTCTATAGTAATCTCCAATGGCGATCTCTACCGTCCAGACGAAGAACTTTGTTGCGAAGCTTCTCCTCAAATTTCACGCAGATCCAACGGTGAACAAGTTCGTACCGACGATTCTCCCACAACTACACAAATCTAGACGAAATAATCGGTCATAAAAAAGTAAATGTATCATATTAACAATATAAAAAGTACACGTACTATATTGACACACCTTAAAAAGTATACTGCTATTGTACGGCTTTAGCCCTTTTTATAAATGTTAGGATCCAGCAACCTCAATATATGATCAATATATTCATGATGAACCACCACAACACGGAAATTTTTATACACATCCCGACCTTTGTGAAATTTCATCATTTTTTCAACTATACGTTACTGGAATAGAAGATGTTGGTGATGGAAATTGTGGTTTTCGATCAATAGTTGTTGCTGTTGGTCGACCTCAAGATGAATGGCGGGATATTCGTCATGAATTATTGGAGGAGTTACGTAGCAATCCAAATGGATATCAAGTTCGTATGGATGATAGCGTAAGCTACGCTGTTGTGGAACGTTTTCATCACTGGATGAAAATGCCTGACATTTGTGTCTTGGAGTGGCCGGAGTTTATTGAAGAAATTACTATAATATATATGACTCTCCTTTAGTTAAAAAATTGCCATTTATATTGTATTAAATATCTGATTTTTTCTCACTGAATTAAATTTCCAAGAATATGACTTTTTTTTAATTTATTAAATTTTTACCTTGAAAACATACTTTACCTTGAAAAAGAAACCTTGAAATCATGCATTACCTTGAAAAAGAAAATATTGACTGCATGACAATATATATTGGTGAGGAAAAAGATAAAAGTTTATAGGTCAAAGTGTATAGATGTGGAGTATGAGAAAATAGGTGGGGTGTACAAAGAAAACCCCATTAAATAACAACACTTTTGTATTTACTTCAACAAAATATTAATAAAATAACAAGTAGAAAATTGAAATTGCATATAAAAGTGTTAAATAAATAAAAACCAAAAATAAAAAATATGTTGCATGAATAAACTAATATTTTATAAACTCATTAAACAAAGTCGAGACAGATATAATTATTAAACGACAAACATTGTTTCATTACATCAAATTCACAAAATATAGGAAAATAAGAACATTATCATTCCAATGGTATGACATTAAGATCAACATTTCTGTGGACTTCTTCATAAGCAAATAACCTATCTCTATACATTTCTTCACATTCACTTACTTTTTTTCTTTTCTTTTTGAATACCGAGAAACGGTGTCCTTTTTCTAAATCAACCTTCACAAAATGTTTGTTAAACACCAATGCGATTGTGATTGATTGATTTAGTTCAGGATGCATTGGTTTTGATCTCATTGAAAAATAAGTCAAGCAACGTTCCTTTATATATATATATATATATATATATATATATATATATACGCCAACGGTCAAGGGGAGGGAGATAGAGACAGCGCTTAGCATCACAATACCGTTGCCGAATTTGATGTTGCCGATGCCGAGGGGAGGGGCCGGTGTTCCCTCTCGGTACTGAGGCGCCCATGTGTGATGCCGTTCCCACTCCCTGCGGCCTAATCAGGGGAGATGTATAGTAAGTCTAAATGGACCCCCAATCCTCTCATTGGACCCCTCTTTCCTTTTTTAAACCTAAAATTACACAATGATTTTATGGACCCCTTTTTCTTTTTTTAAACCTAATCATTACACAATGATTTTATGGACCCCTTTTTCTTTTATTATACCTAATCATTACACAATGATTTTATGGACCCCCTTTTCCTTTTTTAAACCTATTTATTACACAATAATTATATAAAATGTTTTTTATATGTTTTATATAATTATGAGGTATTATCACACAATAATACAATCACAATGCATTCCATTAAACTCACAAACATTGTTTTATTCTAATGGTACAACATTAAGATCAATGTTTTCGTGGGCTTCTTTATAAGCGAGTAACCGATCTCTATACATTTCTTCTCACTCACTTAATTTTTCCCTTTTCTTTTTGAAAACCCAGAACTTCTGGCATCGGATGCCACTCCTCTAAATCAACCTTCACAAAATGGTTGCCATGTACAAATGCAATTGTGATTGGCTGGTTAAGTTCGGGATGCAATGGTTTTGACCTAAGTGGAAAATATATTTATACTTATTCGCAATCAAAGGACCAGTGTGAGGCATCCACATCTAATGTCTATTAGGTGCAAAACCGGAACCGAAGAAATTAAGAGACTCTTCCAGACGTTTGTAATCACAACTGTAAATCACTTCGTATTGTTTTTTGTTGTCATGTAGCTCTTGTAATAGCTCATTATGAATTGCAGCCCATTCGTCTTGTAGTCGACCCATATCAACATCTACCAATCGAAAGCCACAGTTTCCATCTCCCACAACATCTTTGATTCCAATTACGTATGGTTGGAAAAAGGACGGAATTTCATGAATTAATGGATGTATATGGCGCATTGGTACCTACATAAAGTTGACAATAAGAACTCAGATTATCATTCATCTAATCAACCGAATATATAATAAAATAATATCAAACATTGTACCTGGATTGATGGCTGATGATAACACACTGGATTGATGGCTGATGATAACACACTGTGTTGAAGGGCCTGCTTCCTAACATTTATCATGTAAGTTAAACTCATTTGATGAAAGAGTATAATATATAACAGTTTATAAAAAGTAATTAATTGATACATGCAGTGGCTGGTAATTTAATAAGTTTTGCACGAAGGGATCTTGATCAAAAAGGTTGTTTACCATTGATGACGGTTGGTTTAATATATGAACTATATCGCCGACGTTCCCTGTTTAAGTCGATTGCTTTTGTACATAGCTCATGGGGTTCATTGTTTAGATCTATAGTAAAACTTTGTCTCTCAGGCGATGCATTCAAATCAAAACCTACATAACTCGTTTGTTGTTTCTTCATTTTCGGTCTTCCGCGAGTACTTTTTTGAACAACTGGTTCTTTAAATGAAGTTGTAGCCGCATCATAAATATTTTTTTTTAACTTTCTTAAAAAACTTATTTTCCAGGTCAGGACTGTTTGTGGAAGCTCTTTTTGAAATTTCCAGTTCCTAGTTGCATTCCATTTACGGACCGTTGAAGCTCTCCTACCATTATATCTAGAGCTTCATTTGAAACAAAACCCCTAAGCATATTAAACATGGTAGGTTGTGGTGATTATACCGAAAAGTTTTGTTTTTACTAAAGTTCTCCTTAAATGCTGTATGCTGTGATTCCACAAGTTGATTAATCGAAAACAAAAATTATCGAGAGTAGAGTGTGGCGAACCCAATTATCTTTTTAACAGTGCATGCGTACTTTCAGCTCTGTTTGTTGTGCGGTTTCCATAGTTCAGTCATTAATCAACCCATAGAGATACAAACATTTCTTTGTATTTGCTCAACCAAGTTTCTCCACGTACTTCAAAACACTTGAAATTTTAAAATAATTAAATATGGTATTCCACATTATTTCACATATTAAATATAAAATTAATAAAATATTGCTTAAATTACCAGGATATTTTAGCAACAACGATTGAAGACGCGTGTAGTTCTCCATGTATGTTGGCCATGTTGGAGATTCAATAAGATGAACCCACGATGACATAAAAAAGTCCCTATCATGTTGAGACTTAATTGATGGCTTGCACTTTTTTATAATGTTCTGCTCAATGTACCATTTACAAAGTAGTCGGGAAGAATTTGGAAATACTTCTTTGCTCGCATTCATCAATGGCAATTCCTTTTCCGTGACTATAACACGTGGGTGCATACACTCTTGAAGTGTCAACTTTAAACGGTTTAACACCCACGTGTAGTTCGCCTCTCTTCCCTATCCATAAAGGCAAAAGCTACACAAAACGTATTTTGGGTGGAAGTGACACCAACAATTTATTTACACACGTTCTCCACTCAACATTATAGTTTTCTTTTTTTTTTTTTAAAGAAAAAATGAACTTTACAAAAATATAAATAAATAAATACAATTTTATTATTTTTAATATAGGATAACATAAAAGATAAATACATTTAATTTTTTTGATATCTATAAACATAAATAAAAAATAATCCTATTCACCATTTGACATTATCTAAATGTTATATCATAGTTTATATATTATTTTTTTAAATAATAAAATTATGATTCTGGAATTTAAAAATATATTAAAAATAAAAATATAAAATTATATATATTAAAATTATAAATCTAGAAAGTGCATTATAAATAAATAGAGGACCCTTCATTTCCCACCTAACCATCTTAAAGACCAGGGTTCTCACATTTGCTCCTTTTTCTCTCTAAATCCCTCTCTCTCTCTCTCTCTCTCTCTCTCTCTCTCTCTCTCTCTCTCTTCAAACTCCGGCCGCCAACCCCTCATCGGCACCAACACCAGCACCGCCACCTCCCTTCTCTCACGCCCTCTCTCTCTGTGACGTTCACGAGTTGGAGAGCATGCCGCCGCCACCTCCCTCTCTCACTCTTCAAACTCCGGCCGCCAACCCCTCATCGGCGCCGACACTAGCACCAGCACAGCTCTCTTAGCACCGCCACCGCCCTCTATCTCACGCCCTCTCTCTCTGTGACGTTCACCACTACCACCAGTTTTAATTTCCAAGTATCTTTGCCTTTGACTTTATTCAATCTTGAAAAGTGACATTATCTTGTAAAAAGAAATTTTGACTCAATTAGCTTTGGTAGTTAAAAAATCTGCTTTGATTATGCAAATATATTAATTACATTTGATTAAGGGGGTCCATTTAGAAGATACATTGTGTCCATTTAGTAGGTCCCTTAGAAAATTTGGGGGGGCGGGGGGGTGTGTTTATCATCACTATTGCATTTATATATTAAAAATAATTTAAATTAATCAAATCATGAATGATTACTTAATGATTAAGGTAATTAGGAGGGGGGGGGGGTGTGTTTATGATCACCTTTTTTTCATGTTAATCGTAATACATTTTAATTGTTAAATAATTATGTATTATATATAACATAGACATAGACAAACAAAAATTAATAAAACAAAATATTAAATTAAATAACTCAAGAACATCGCGGCTCGCGCATCAGTGATGCTCTATTCTTTACAGCCAGGGGAATCAGTCCCCAAATCCAAAATTAACTCGACATATGACAAAAGAACACCACGAATTTATTTAGAAACATATACAAACTCAATCCAAAGAAACATTCCATCCTCAAATTAAGCTCAAGTTTCACCTTGAACTCAAAGGAAGAAGTTGAGGAAGATTGCAACCTTCAAATCTCAATTTGATGCTGGAATTTGATGATCTCCTTGCCGCTGGAATCAATTTCACACACACAACACCTTTTAGTTCTCAATTTAGAAGTGAGCTTATGAAGCAACAAGCAAGCACCTCAAATATATATACGTTTTGGATTAAACCTGGTCCGACACCCAATATCTGATCCCGATACCCCAAAGTACAAATTTATATTGCTGAGTCCCAAATTAAACAATTAATCCAATGAATTCCACGTACCTGTCCCAAAAATGAGATGTTACATCTACACTATATGATTATAATATAACACTAAGGATAATATTGTAAATATGCAATTAATATTAAATTAATTAGCCCACCAAGTTTGACTACCAATTTTGACTATTTTTTGACTTTTTTAATATTGAATGTATATACAGTGCTGCATATATGATATATAGTATTATTTCGACGTTGAATATTCATGACGGTTCTCATTTTAAAGAGTAAAAAAATTCTCATTTTTATGGTGTAATTTTTTTGATCTGATTATTAATCATATTAATGTTATTTTATTTTAAAAAAAAAAGTATATTTATTTTGTTAATGTCAATATTTTTGCTATTACCAAACTTTTCCATTATTACCCTAACTTAGAATATTATTAATACCAATGTTTTTTTTTTCACTAATTTTTCACTTGATCTATTTAATAAAGACCATCAGATCATTCTAATCTATGAATGAGATTGGTTCTACAATTTTACACTAAATTTAGGTTGAGTAATAATCTCATATATATATAACATATATGACTTTTTATATCAATTAGTGTTATTACTATTAATTTAAAGTTGCATAAAACTAAACTATATACTAGTTAGTGTCATTAAAACATATCGTATTTAAAATTATTATAAAAGTAAAACATATATTCATATGTATATTAGTTGGTGTTACGAACACATATATTACTTTAAAGCATCATAAAAGTAAAACATATATATTAGATAGTGTTATTAATACATAGACTACTTAAGAGTATTATAAATTAAAATATATAATAATATGTAAATTAATTAGTATAACACACACAGATACATATACACGCGCACACACACACACACACACACACACACACACACACACACACACACACATATATATATATATATATATATATATATATATATATATATATATATATATATATATATATATATATATATAATCTATTAGTGTTACTAACACATAGATTATTTTAAACTATCAAAAAGGTAAAACATATATTACTATGTATACTAATTAGCTATTATTACTTTAAAGTAACACGAAAGTATTATGACATTTAAACATATATTAATAAGTATTATTAAAACATATATCATTTTAAAGTTACATTAAATCGAAAAATATATTAACATGCATATTAGTTAGTGTTGTTAAAAATTTAAAGTAACATAAAATTAAAACATACATATCAATTTGTATATTTAGACTAGTGTAATGTGTGGTGAGAGTAGATGGAAAGATAAAGACAAAATAGCAAAGAAAGTTGCCAACAAGGTGTTGCGTTATTTTCCCAGACTAAAATGTATGTACAGCCCCAAACATACTGCAATGTCTATGACTTGACATGCTACTGGACAATGTAGGGATGATTGTAAGATGAGTCACCCAGTTGATGGTAAATCATTCAAACATTTTGATGAAAGGTATCCGGATTTTACACGAGAAACTAGATACATCTTATTAGGGTTGACTGCTGATGGTTTGAATCCATATGGAAATATGAGTCTGTCTTACATCATGTGGTCGGTATGTGGCTGTCATACACACCCCCGTGGTTATGTAGGAAAAAGTCTTCTTTCATGTTGACGCTATTAATCCCCCTTAAACCACCTGCGAAAGACATTGATGTTTTCTTGCGGCCTTTGGTTGGTAAACTATAAAAATGGTTGTAACGTTGTATCATCTAGATGTAAATGGTTCAACACTGGCAACACTCAACGTACCCAACGTTGTGTCACTAATAATAACATAACCAGCATGTCTATCCAACATGAATTGTATAAAGATGAACAATACATTCTCGAGACAAAGCAACACAAGTTTTTCTTACCTTGAAGATCCCTCCAAAAACCATAATTGGAGGGTCATTAAATATGTGAATCAACAAAATATCTGAGACCGAGATACTATCGTGGGTAATATAAAGATATTATACATGACAACAATTCATCTAATGTTGCATTGTCTTTCAATTTGGATAATTTACCTTATACAAACTTGAGTAGAGTTAGTCAATCAATGGAAGATGCTGAAGATGATATTATTCATGTTGATCCTACTCTTGCTTTTGACGATGCTGATAATGATGCTCATGCTGTTGAGGATTTTGATAGTGATGATTTTAAGTCTGATAATGATTGTGAAACATGTTATTGTTCCAGTGACAAGCCTGGTTTGTCTTAAGTTATAATTTGTAAAAAGATACTAATTTGAATATATGTATTTATTGAGTTGTTCTTACAATTATATTGATAATATGTTTATTGAGCTATAAAAGATACTAATGTTTCTTTTGTAGGTTACTATACAAGTAATTTTTTTTACAAATGACGACTTTTGCCTACGGTTACGGTGGAGATTGTGGTGGTGATTCTCTCACGGGCTTTTGGCAGCCACTAGCACCATGTCAATCCAGTAAGAAATTCCAGAACTATATGTAATTTACTTAAATTTGACTAGTTGCATTATTAATTTATTCATTTGAATTTGTAGGTTCCAAAACTCGTAGGAAAACCATGAATGAAAAAGTATAAAAACTAGGGGAAAAATTGGGCAACGTTGCCCATTGATTTCGATGTTGAGCATCACACATTTCAAGCAATTGGCAATAATGACATGGATTTCACAACCACGGTCAGGACTTTAGTGGAAAATAACGTCCCTAGATATTACAAATCTTGGGCTAGTATAAATGATTCTATAAAGGCTCCTCTTTGGCCCGAGTTAAAGGTGCAATTTGTTTAATATATTTTTGTTAGTTTGTAATATTATACATTAAGCAAACTATTTTTAAATAAATTGCAAACATATTTTGACTTGGAAGCTCTCTTAAATGGCCCATATGCAAATGGAATAATTGCACGGGTTGATGCATTGTGTCGTGAGAGATACAAGGATCAAAAATCATGATTCAAGTTAGAGTATTTTACAAATCAAGGGGTACGAGCATCCGATTGAAATTCGACAGTTCCCTCCCAATCAACGAATTATAATGAATGGAATAAATATGTTGATTACTTCTTGCAAGAGGACGCTAGGAGTCAGTCAAATACGAATTCTGCAAACAGAGACAAACAACTATATCCTAGTTGCCATGGATGTCAGTCAGAGCTTCACGTAGGGGTGTGCAAAATAACCGAATCCGAATAACCCACCCAAACCGAACCTTAATCGGGTTCAATGGGTCGGGTTATTCGGTTTTCGGGTTCCTTATTCGGGTTAAATGGTACCCGAATAAGTAATTTGGTTCGGTTTACGGGTAGGATTCATGCTTATTTTGGTACCCGAATAACCCGTTTAATATATATTTTTCATATTTTTTATTTGTTTATAATTTTAACTAGTATTGTTTATATATAGAATGTAAATAAATACCCATTTTTGATACTCAAACCATTTAACCCAAATTACCCAACGCATTTAACCCATTTAAACTACTTTGTTGATGATTTCATTTTTTATACTAAAACCGAATAACCCATTTAACCCAAACCGAATAACCCGATACCCATTTAACCCAAAACCAATTAACCCGTTCTCTTATTTGGTTCGGGTTCGGTTAGCTAACCCACACACTCAAACCCGAATAACCCGAACCGAATAACCAGATATCCAATTAACCCGCCCGAATAACACCCCTAGTTTCAAGACTAAATAAACATGTAAGCTACTTTATTTATAAATGTTTTTGGTAATATACATAAATATGACATAAGATATACTTAGTAATACTTGTGGTAGTTATGATACTTATGTTATATAGTAGGTAATGTAAACTTGGTAATATGCATGCACTTGTATAATTAGTTCATTAATTATATAAGATACATACTTGGTAATATGCATAGACTAGTATCATTCACTCCTTGTATAGTATTATATTTGGTGATATGCACACAATGATGTAAAATATATATAGGACTTCTTGTTTTAGTGGTTGTGATACTTGTGATATATAGTTTGTAATATAAACTTGGTAATATGTATAATAATATATAGTTGTGATACATATTCGATAATATATACTTGATAATATATTTTCAACATAACCCTACCATGGTTCAATTTCCAAGTCTAATCGAAAACTTTGGTGAAATGCATAGACAAAATGGCACTTTTGTCAATGAACTTACTACAAACGATTATGTAAGTATAAATTTTTTACTTTACATACGAAATTTTATATAAGTAATTGTTTGGAGTTTAGTACGAAATTATATATAATATCTCCATATATATAACATTGGATGTTTTTTTTATTTCAACTATACAACACCAAATGCAACAATTTGGAACGTGTCCCAAAGTAGCACTTCCAACTCGATGAGTGAAGAAGAAATAATGTCAAAAGTTTTGGGAGAGGACGTGGTCATAATTATGGGCTGAAGTTGATGCAATGTTTGCTCAACAAATTGCACGTCAAAATGCGCAAAAGCTGCAATTATCACTTAACAACAATGTCAAACTGCGTTAGCTGCTCAACAACAATATTTTTATCACGCCTTAAGAGCTTCACAAATTAACGTTCGTGAGTACCGACGGATCGTACCCCCACAATATGCGAACATGAATGAAGATGAAGATGAAGAAAACAAGGAAGATGAAGAAGACAATGTTTAGTTTTTATAAAAAATAGATGCATTTTGTTCATAATTATGTTTAGAATTTTTTTTTTTAATTTTAATAAATTATTTGCATGTTTTATAAAAATTTTTAATATGTATTCTGAAATTCTGGAAAAACAAGGTTTTATACCCGATTGGGGGCTTAAAAGCAATACGATTCTGTCATCCTTAAAAAAAATACTTTTTACGATGACATATCACCTATTTGCGAAGACAAGTCAAGATCACCACGGTGCCTCTCACCATATACACATATATCACCTCCCTGATCATTGGAAATATGGATCATGCGTTTCAAGCAACTATGTGAGTATTATTGGCGGCTAGCCAATCCATGAACACAATAACATCAAACACCAAATCAACATTGGAATTGATCTATAGAAAGCAAAGTACAATGTCTCTGAATCTCATATAATAACACTACCGATGCATTCATGGTCTCCACAAATATATTCACAGATAATAAGGAATATGCAATAAGCAAAACGACATGCAGAAGATGATGATATGAATGACCGATTCACACCAGAATCAAATAACACTCGAGTAGGTAAAGAATTGAGTAAGAAGATACCAACCATGACATCTAGGTCTCGCGAGCCCTATCGATTGTGATTTGAAAAACTCGTGCCTTAACTTTAGAAGAATCATCCTTCCTCGGCTGAGCTGAACTTGAACGTGTGCGATTCACTGAAGCAAACATAGCTCTCATACTCTGTCTCCTCTTAGGGCAATCCCTCGTGATATTCCCCTGCAATCCATACTCAAAACAACTAGAAGGGGGCTGATTACGGAGGTGGTCTGATCCCCCACACATAGAACATACCATCGATGACTCAGACTAAGATCTATGCTGAGACTGGGTTTGAGATCTCTATGACTTATGGTGCTAAGATCGGCTCTAAAAGAAAGAAGAACCTGATGACTTGCCCGAATTCTGAAATGAATGCCCTTTGGCCCTGAGGAGTGAATCCCCTCGGTGTTGAATGCGCAGATGAAAAACCTCTTTGCCTCGGCTGAAACTGCTAGAATCCCTCGGAACGAGCCTTCTTAGAAGGTGGAGGCACCGATGCTGCATCAAAATCTATTCACGGCCCTCTCGTGCTTGTGTGCGCAAAGGGCTGCCTCTTTAAGAGAATCAAAATGTCACAGCTCCACAAACTTGCGAATCTTAGATCGAAGCCCATAAACAAAGTGCTTTATCTTCGTCTCTTCGTCAATTGATATCGGTGAACAGATTGTGACTTCTCTCTGAATGTCGCCTCATAATCTATCACTGTCATATTTCCCTAACTTAGAAACATAAACTCATGCTCGACCTGCCTCATCAGATTTGGCGGACAGTACTGACTCATAAACCTCTGCTGAAACTGCTCCCATGTCAGAATCTCTACCCTATTAGTATCCACGAAGCTAGCAATACTCTTCCATCATGTCAGGGCTCGGCCTATCAACATCCAGCTGGATAGTTAACCTGTCTGAATCCCAACAGTGGCTGATAGAGAAAGCATTCTCTGTCACCTCGTTCCATTATATAGCCTTAACCGGCTCTATCGTCCCTGCAAACTCCTATGTTCCACAGCCCCTGAACTCCTTAAACGTATGTTTGTCATCCTATCTCCTTTCAGTTCTAATGGCTGGCCCACCTGCACCCCACCGTCCTTGTGCACCAACACATTATCATCGGCACCCGATCGGGAGGTGGCGATCAAATCTCTTAGCTCCTGGAGGTTCATTTGTATACCCATATATCACTCTCGGCCTTGGCATTTCGCACATACTTCAAAACATGTCACATCAGTCTAGGTTCCTGTCTCTCAAATGGATCGATCTCGTCTTCTGGATCGGTATCATCTTGTCCCTGAGTATTCTCAATGTCCTCCTCTTCCATAATAACCTCATCTACAATAACCTCATCCTTTTTTCTCAGATCTTTTGGTGAAATTTGACTTTCTAGGTCAGCCATCGTATTGAAATCCATGCATTTACGAATTTATTAAACATGTGTATATTATAATTATCATTAACATTTCTTATGATGTTATAGGGTTATATATATTATTTATATCTCCATACTTAACCCTGCCCAAGTTTGGGCACTTACGTGGTATTATCCCTTATAGTTCACAACTTACTCTATTAGTGATCATGTAATCCTACGGTTTTAAGACTAAGTACCTAAAGTTACCTAATTGATTTAAACCATTTCTCTCATACCATATTGAAATATTTTTAAAACTAATTTTCTATAATTCACATGTAAAGTACCTCAAAAAAGACGTTATAATTTATAATTTTCTAAAGGCATCCATCAATATATAAATAGTTAACCACACATAAAAATAAACTACAACCATTCAGAGTACGCTTGGTAGATTTAAGTTTACATGCCAAGAGATCTAGGGTTCTTTCCAACCCACAAAAAGGCTATACATAAATAATTATGTCTCGAATCCTCAAAAATTCAGCAGCGCCAACACTATATCCCTTGAGAACCACATACAGGAGTCTTACTCTTATCTGCTCCACCTAAAATATAAGGTCCTCACAACAGGGTTAAGTCATCGCCCAGAGAGTAACAAGATTTAAAAGGATAAAAATACATATGCTCATGAGTAGAAATGAAGCATGAAGTTCAATAATTTCCTACGCGTGACATCACACACCCTCATCCGAGCTGGTACTCATTAAACCGTAAACGCCCCACATCCGAGCTGACGCCAAAAGCTGAACAATTTGGGGCTAATTGACTCGGCCTACACACAGTCACGTCAGGGCCCAATCCAATCACGTTGTACAAGTATGCATACTATTAATTTACGCTTTCACGTGGCATATAATTCTAACAAAATGGTAGTGTGTGTGTGTGTGTGTGTATATATATATATATATATATATATATATATATATATATATATATATATATATATATATATATATATAGATTCAAGATCAATGAGGTACCATGTTAGACTGGGGTACCGGGGTACCATTCTCAGCCAATCATTTGCATTAAAATGAATATTTAATACATAAAACACTTCCTAAATTAAACTCACGTATTTTGCTTTAAGGGGCAATATGGGAATGAAAATATTTAAATGAGAATTAAATATTCTCATATCCCAATTTTTTTCTCGTTCGGTTATACACCCTCATGCTCCATTTTAGCGATTTCTATTGTTTCCTTGTTTCCGATTTTCAGTTCTCATCCTAATCTTCTCTGTTGTTCTTTCGTCTGCGATTCATCACTGAGGAATTCCAGAGAGGAAACGATTTTGATTCGATTAAAGGTAACATTCATGTATTTTCATTATGCGAAATCGGAAACATCTTTTACACAATCGAATGTATACGCATTTTGGTTAATAAACCCAGATGGAACGTGTTTGGTTCTATACGCATTTTGGTTTTACAATGTCGAATGATACGATTTACACATGTATTCCATTTTGCACATGTGCAAAATGCAAGTTTTTTTGGATGAATGTTAGGGTTTGCATTTGTTTACTCATTATAATTCTTTTATTTTT
Organism: Centrapalus pauciflorus; assembly: GCA_020465985.1. Lineage (NCBI taxonomy): Eukaryota > Viridiplantae > Streptophyta > Magnoliopsida > Asterales > Asteraceae > Centrapalus > Centrapalus pauciflorus. Next base: position 64,401 of record JAANYP010006793.1, on the reverse strand, counting down.
GGTGTTTGAATGTCTTTATATGCAAGTCCTTATATTAGGGTTTGAATGGGTTTATATATATATATATATATATATATATATATATATATATATATATATATATATATATATATATATATATATATATATATATATATATATATATATATATATATATATATATATATATATGTATATATATATATATATATAGATATATATTTTTATGTGTTGCCCCTTTTGCACATGTGCAATATGCATTATTATAATATAGTTTACTGTTATGTGTTTGTACATCTGCAAACATTATCAAATTTGAATGAAAGTTAGATTTTGCACATGTTCAGTATCGTAATATGCATTATTTCAATATAGTTTACTGTTTTGTGTTATACTTCACATGTGTGCTATGGTTAATTTTCTTCTTATTGTTTTATACCAAATGTGGTTCTACAATGCCGAATCCTTCAATGTGATAAGTTTTGCATATGTGCAAAATGATAGGTTTTAAACTTGTTAATTCAATGCTTTTTTTTTTTTTTTGCATTAATATGCAATTGTTCATTCATGTACAATAAGCCCCTTTTGCACATGTGCAACACTTAAAATAACTAGTTTTGCAAATGCATTTGTTTTTGGCGTATTTTGTCCAGCATCTCAGTCAATTAATGTGTGATACTAAACAAACCCATTGTGATCCAGCTCTTCATATACTCAAACACATCAATAAGAACACATGTTCAATATATTTTTTTGTCTCAACTACAAACCTGATTTTTCTATCCTAGCTTATTCTTATTCTCACTGGGCTTCTGTCCTGACACAATGGGCTTAAGATTTCTATGTTTTTGAACATCTGCATAAGGGTCTAAGCTTTTGCACATGTGCAATATCATTAAAAGCACATGTGCAACATTTAAAAATAACTAGTTTGTAAATTAAAATCTGATTTGACATATTTTGATCAGCATCTCAGTCAATTAATGTCTGATCATAGACAAACCTATTGGGATCCAACTCTTCATATACTCAAATGCCTAAATAAGAATCCTTTTCAATGCATTTTTTTGTGATTCTCATTGAGCTTCATGTCCTGATTCAAGAATAAGTTTCAATGGAAAACCACATATGTTTGTTCAATGGAAAACCACAAATGTAAGTATCATATCCCCTAACTGCACATGTGAAATCATGTTGAACCATTACTGCACATGTGCAATGGAAAACCAGATATGTTTATATGTAAATAGTAGCATCATCCACTTAAAACACATGTTCAATTAAGAAGTGCTGACTGTTTAATCAATTATTATATGATTGTTTACTAATTGCAATTCCATATTTATTGTGTTTATACTTCACATGTGTGATATGGTTAATCTTCTTCTTATTGTTTTATACCAAATGTGGTTCTACAACGCCGAATCATTCAATGTGATAGGTTTTGCACATGGGGTTCAAATTTCTATGTTTTTGAACATCTGCATAAGGGTCTAAGCTTTTGCACATGTGCATTATTTCAATATAGTTTACTGTTTTGTGTTATACTTCACATGTGTGCTGAAGTTAATTTTCTTCTTATTGTTTTATACCAAATGTGGTTCTACAATGCCGAATTATTCAATGTGATAGGTTTTGCACATGGGGTTAAGATTTCTATGTTTTTGAACATCTGCATAAGGGTCTAAGCTTTTGCACATGTGCATTATGTGCAAAAGCATATGTGCAACATTTAAAAATAACTAGTTTGTAAATTAAAATCTGATTTGGCATATTTTGATCAGCATCTCAGTCAATTAATGTCTGATCATAGACAAACCCATTGGGATCCAGCTCTTCCTTTACTCAAATACCTAAATAAGAATCCTTTTCAATGCATTTTTTTGTCTCAACTCCAATTTAGATTTTTCCCTCATAGCTTTTTGTGATTCTCATGGGGCTTCATGTCCTGATTCAAGAATAAGTTTCAATGGAAAACCGAATATGTTTGTTTCAATGGAAAACCACTAATGTAAGTATCATATCCCCTAATTGCACATGTGAAATCATGTCAAACGATTACTGCACATGTGCAACGGAAAACCACATATGTTTATATGTAAATAGTAGCATCATCCAGTTAATATACATGTTCAATTAAGATGTGCTGACTGTGTAATCAATTTTATATGATTGTTTACTAATTGCACTTCCATATTTATTGTTTTATACTTCACATGTGTGATATGGTTAAATCTCTTATTATTGAACATGTTTTTAAAATATGAATATTTATGTCGTGGCTTTCTTATTTGTCTAGATGGTTCAAACAAGACCAAAGAACAAATTTGTTTTTCATAACACACCGGAAGAAGCTATATCCTTATCCGGAGATGATGATACGGAATCTGATTAGAGCGGGACTGTTATATTGGAAACACCGGGTATTGTCATTTTATAAATACTAATTACCTTAACATTTATTAAAGGATTTTACTATGTACAACTGCATACCATGAACATGCTTAAAATTTTATCTTAACATTTATCATGAACAAAGGAATATAATATTATTTACGCCTGCCAACACACTATCATTAATTCACGTCTTAATTATGTGTAATCCATACATGGTTCCTTACTGCACATTAGTTTTGTTTAATCTATACATTTTTTTAATCTACTGTTTTTTAAGAAACGAAGAACGCAAGGTTACCCGACCCCTAGGCATTCAAATACAAGAGCAGCCCATGGCTAACGAACCTACAACAAAAATAGTGGTGGACAAAAAAGACTCAGGTATAGTTATTATTGTATTCTCAAATCGATATGACATGTTTTTATACTTTATTTTGTAAAACTTGTTTTGCTTTTTTTTTCTCATGTAACACAATGATTAAAGAACGGAAAACTACACGGTCAAAAGGGAAAGAAAAGTCAGAAACAAGCATACGTGCAGAGGTTTTTTGCAAAACATCAGAACAGGAGCAAGAAATACAATCAGGTTCAATTTAGTTACTGCACCCCTTCACTTTTGGTGATCATTTCGATGTATCTTCTTTCTCATTAGTTATAATATTGCCAAACAGTCCAGCATGAATTTCTAATATACTGGGCATGTCCATTAAGAATTGCTGAACATGTTCAGATTCATTGAGAATTACCAAACAACAATTTGATGATAACAGTAACATGCTTCAACCATTTATTGAAAATTGATAGCAATGACACTTCAACATTGCACATGTGCAGTAACAGTAACAAAATGGAAAATGTTTAAATAACACCTGCAGTAACTCCATTATGTTTATTGAACATGCTCAGATTCAAACAAGTTTTCCGTTATTTTGAAAGTGTTAATTATTATGCAATATTATAATTATAGTTATTATAAAATAGAATTACACTTAATCAAGTGTTGTTTTTATTTTAGTGAGGAACACAGAACAGGAAGTTGAATGTTCACAAACTTTTGTGAATTTCAATACTTGTAAATAAACAAATGTACAAATAACCTATCCCCTTACCATTTCTGTGTAATTTTGAAAAGTGTAGCAGCAGCCCTCATTGTTGATGTTAAATCATTTCCCATCCCCTTACTGCACATGTTAATTTGAAAAGTTCTGTTTTTTTTTATGAAAATTGTAGCATAACCGCTCACTGCATATGTTCAACAATTCCAACCACTTTTGAACAATTGCAATGCTCACAATTATATGTGACTTGTACAAAATACCTACATGACATTTTTTTCATATTCGAACATTATAAGTTCATGTTGTTTTATCGCAATATCAAAATTTACTCTCTTTGGTTATTGTCATGTTATTTTTATTTTCAAATAATACTGCACATTAATCATTCTTTTAAAATACCTTATACTATGCTTTTACTAATGCCATGTTCTATTAACTTATAACAGATCAGTCGCCCAAAGCAAAACATGTGAAAGAACAAAAAGGAAAACATGTCAGGAAACGAGAGAAAAGCAACAGTCCTAATATTAATGAAGTAAAAAGACAAAGGCATACGAAGGTTGAGGTCAATACAGAGAGACCAAGTATGACGTATAGGACGGTTGCAATACAAAGTTTGCCAATTGGCATCAGCTATAAAGTCATTGAATCCGGAACAACAAAAGGTTGTTAAAAAAATGGGTTTCGGTAGTATTCTGTCGTTAAAAATTAAAGAGATACATGGGAGGCTTGGATACTGGGTCCTCGAACACTTTGACGAAAATATATGTGCCATACGAACCGCGAATGGCAACATACCAATTACGAGTGATGCTATCAACCAGCTTAAGGGATTTCCGATGGGTAGAATGCCGATCGTAACCCCAAAAGATCGTCAACAAAAACGACGCTGTTACCCAGGAATGGAGGAATCAGTTCGGTAGATCGTCTGGTAAGTTCAACTCAAAAGATGTTTTGGAGGTTATAAGTAGGGACAACAGTGTGGGTCGTCTGTTCAAATTGATTTTTCTTGTGCTCTTTACATCGGTTAAAGCCCAAAGACACAACCCTTAATTAGTCCAATAAATTTAACTATCCCCGCCCTTTTCCTCATTTCTCCTGTAGGCCCCATATTAAAAAAAACCTGAATTGGGTTGAAGCCCAATTAATCTCCATCACTTCTTTTTTGCACAACAGATTCCACCATTATCTTTTTGTTTTGTTGGCTGCTGTTGAGAAGAGAAAAAAGAGATAGTCAGATGTCAATTGCTCCATTTCCTTCGGCTAACACAAAATCAGATTTGGGCCCTAAGTCTTTAACCGAGCTAAACAGTCTTGACTAACCTACTAACCCAAAATAATTCCTAAGTGCCCAAAACAAAAAAACACATTCCTCCCTCCTTCCTTCTGCTGCGCACAAACAAAAAGAAATAGGAATAGAGAGTGTGTCATGTTACATCCAGCCTTAAACATGCAATAGATATCCCAGGATAATAAGTATTTGCATAATCAGCATAATAATACAAACACTAACCTAAGACTAAAGAAAATATTACAATAATATCTTTCACTACACGCGCTACAAGGTTACATATCCATATTTGATATTACCAAACAATAGAAAGAATAAGTCGTTACCAGATCCCAAAGCATTACAAGCAATACCACAATTTGAAAGTGTGCTAAAATCCTCTGGGTTGATCACTAGTAGACATAAGCTGAAGGTCCAACCTTATCTTTTTCTTTGCATGTAAAATAGTTAAATATCAACTGTGATAGAGGGCTAGCTTCGTGTATATATGCACCAAGACTAGTGGTCAACATCAAAATTGCTTACAATAATTATAAATGATGATGAAATGAACCAAGTAACGCTTAAATATGGTATGTTGAATAAAAGATGTTGTAAGGCAGACAAATAGAAGCTTAATAAAGCTTACTTCTAGAACTTCTATGAGATCCTACTAAACCGGGCATTGTCTGTGCCTCAGTATTCGTAGTCACTAACATAAGTTATATTGAGTGTCAAAGAAAGCATATAGAAGCAACATATGGCTCAATTACATAAAATACATCTAAAAATGATAATCTTTTACTCACAGTATTGATAATGCTTACACCAATATCTTTTAATGGCTTTATAATATTATGAAATGCTTGCACTGACTTAATAAGGCTTCAGATATAGCTTTTGGCGCTGGCTTAATATAACTGACATATCAACAGACAAGGCTCTAAGACTTTACTCTGACTCAATATGACTTGCATTGTTTCTGAACGCTTTGGCATATAATAAACTAGCTTTATATGTATACTTAGCTTTCATACTCTGATTGGTTTACAACAAGTTAACATGTGTCTGGAGTGGAATATGTGTCTGTATTTGAAAATACAAAGTGCAAAGCAAGTAAATATAGCTATCATTGGCATATAATATGTTTTCATATGTTTAATATCAAATCATGTATGATAGTAACTCATTTATATGCTATTAAAGTTAAACATGAAAGCATGGGATATGGTAATAAACTTGGAAAGTAATGCACACCCACACATATGATACCACCCCGAGACTTATAAGTCTCGGGGTCACCATAATAAACGAAGCCAAGTCTTGGGTTTATAACCATCAATTCAAAAGACAAGTCATGAAGTTGTGTTAGAATATATATGATACTCATAAGCTTGTATAAGTGACAAAACAAACCACTACCGACAATCCTTCTTCACCCCGAGACTAAGTCTCGGAGTTGCCCTTTCTTTGGGCCAAAGGCCAAAAGCAAGTCTTGGACCTCACATAAACAAACTCCAAAGTTGATACTTAATGATAGATTAAGAGTAGATTGAATATATAATCAAAGAAAGATGTTAAGGCACCAGGAATATATAATTAAGAGTTGATACTTAATGATAATTAAACGTGGAATATTGTTGCAGCACCAAAGCTTCCTCACCCCAAGACTACACTGTCCAAGGCACCAGGCCGAGTCTTAAACTTAGACACCTCACACACCACATGGCTTTAAGTCCAAGATATAGATTAAGGGCAAAGTCTAAAACATGTGCAGTCCGAGAATCAATTAAGGGGGAAATGAACAACAAACTTACTAACACCGAAACTTTGTTAAGAGGCCATGTTCTACTCTGAGACTTGGTCGAGGCCTTAGCTTTAAGTGTAAGATCCTTGGCCCTTAACTCCATTACAACATCAATTTTTTAAGCAAAAGCCCAAATTAAACACCAGATAAAAGCTATAGACACATTACATTGAATTTATCACAAGACCCAAACATCAATTTGATGTTTATGTTTGTTTTTGTTTTCAATCGGTTTTGGCCATAAAGCCCGTAACCCACACCCACCAAACACATAATGAACATAATTGAAGTTTTAGGGTTGAATTACCTCATATAACTTGCTGAATCTTGTTATTTCTTGCTTGCTTGATGATTTCTTGTTGAGTCCTCAAAAGAATGTCGCTTCAATGACTTGATATTATAGAGAGAAGTAGACATAAAATGAAGTTGCATGTGGGTTCTTTGAATGAAATGAGCAAGAGCGAGAAATGAATCCAAATTTTAAAGAACTGTGTTTTGTTATAAGAGATTTTTAGTCTATTAACACTATTGCACCCTTAACTTTCATTTCTATATTATGCACCAAATAAATATAACTAACTTAATTTGAATAATAAGCAACAAATTTTTCATTAAGCTCTCAACATTACATATTAAAAGTTTAAATTGCAACATAAAAACCTGCTTAGAAAGCAAGGTGTTACACATCACGACAGACAGGCAGAGATGAGGCAGCCAAGGTGCCGCCACCCTTGCTGCCGACCGGACTCACGGCGTCATCGTCGTCATCCTCGCTGCCTCTCAACCACACTCCAAAATCATTCACACACACCAATCTTTGATTTCTATAACATTTTCCAATCCAAACTCAACTCCAAAAATCATGAAATTAGCTCCAATGGCTTTAAAATCATATTTGTTTTCTATTAAATCAGAAATTTATTTATAAACTCATCTCTGCTATTACTTTGATATTTACAATTATTTTGGAGATTTTGACTTTTGGACATAAACTCCATTAAAGGAGCTTCTTGAAGGGAAATAACGAGTGACTTGACTTTATTTTTAGATTCAACCATCCTTCCAATGAGTGTCTAAAACGGTTGATGGTGATAGCACCGGCCATTTCTCTTCAAGATCAAGAACCCCTCACATATTCAATTTGATTTTCTTATATTGTTAGTTTGCATGGAGGAACAAAAGAGTGTAGGAGAGTATTTGAAAAACATGTAAGGAATGAAGACAAGGATGGAGGTGAGTGCTGGAGAATGTCTATGCCCAAAAGAATGAAACTTCACTCTCTAGAAGGTCAACATTAGAATACAAAAATCTCAACCTATAAAAATGCAAATTTTGACAATGTATTTTAATTAACTCCTAATGAAAGTTTACATTTAGTTTGGTTTTACTTTTAACGTATCTTTTCATCAAGATTTGATTGCTTAAAGTTCTAGTTTCATATTTCAAAGATTAAATTCACATCTAATAATTATAAAAAGGATAACCCGTCAAAGTCTCGTATTTAATCAATTATAAGAAAAACACGGTTGTTACATAGCATCAGCGTAAACAATTAACATAAGTGTAGCAAGAAAAAATGCTTTCTATTATTTATTTAGGATATGCTTCGGACACAATTTGATAGCTTTGTTTCTCTTATTCCATTCGATTTTGTTTATCTCATCATTAATATTGTATTGTTTCAGTTCTGATATATGATCTTGATCAATTTTTTATGGATATTATCTAAAAAAATAATTATGAAAAGTTAAGCATAGTATTACTGCACACAAGGTGTTTGACAAAATCTCAAATTGTAGCCTTACTCTTATTTTCATTATGGTATTGACATCACGAGTACTTATAAATATAATACATATATTTGGTTTAATTGAAATTATTGATCGCTTACGTTCCATCTTTGATTCAAGTTTATGTTTATAGATTCTATCCTTCGTATAATAATTCATTGTAAGTTGATAGTTAGATTGATGATCAAGTTGCTAAGATTTAAAGGTGATAATTAATTGGAAAAAGTAATCCTTTAACTTCATTTCACTACTATAAAAAAGATAATGGACCCCGGTCAAAAGTGCTAATAAACCCCGGTCGTAGAACCAGGGCTTATTAGGGGGAGGTCTATTCTGAATGTAAAGGACTCAGTCGTTCAACCGGGGTATATCTATATATAGACCCGAGTTTAATAAAATGTAATCGGGTACGTGCAAAAAAAAATACAAATACACCCTGGTTGCGGGTTGCATGAGTTTAAAAATTGTCTTTTTTAACATTTCCAACACCTATATATACATTATAATGAATCCAACAATGTATTTCATTTTCATTCATCAAATTAAACAAAATACAAATACTAAAAATAAAATATTCTCCAACAATGCTCGAACATAAATATTAACAATAAAACTTTAATCAACAAAGCCCGAGTAAAAACAAAACATTGACCAACAAATCGTATCTATTAATCGTTTTGGAACTTTTCTATCAATAAATGATGGTAACAGCACCTTCTTTCATATTTCTTGAGTTTCTTTTAGTTTCCGGGTCCGTCTCTTGGAATATCTGAGAATTGAAAGAGTTTAAAAAACTTAGTAATTCTAATACACGATACTTCCTAAGTCTTGATCAACGTTGTTAAAGTGAAAGTCGCACAAGACGACATGCCTTATATACAAATGACTTAAACTAAAATGACTTAATCCACAATGATAAATCTAAAATGACTTATATACAAATGACTTAATTCTTAGTGCGTGAAAATAATAGAAAAGATAATTCACAAATGACATAAACAACTAACTAAAATGCAACTACCTACTTTTAAGGCAAAAAAAAAAAAATGAAGTTATTGTAACTTCATGAAAATGGAAAAAAATAAACTAAAAATGTAATGTTTCAAATAAGCTAAACGTTTAGCGTCAAAGAAAAGTATACCTTGATAAGCTTCTAATTAAAAAAAAAAAAGATGCATAAAATGTGAAAGCCAAGTGCCAATAACATTGTCCAACTCGTTTGGGGTAAACGGAGATAAATTGTTCGATGGAATCTATATACAAATTGAAATAATAAATCATTATTAAAAACCAAAAGAAGTTGTATTGTAATAGACAAAACTTAGAGAATTTGTAAGTACTTACCGTAGTGGGAAACCGATGTTGTCCATTAAGGATGAATTTATGCATCCACTTCATGACATAATAGCCACATCCTCAACCCGCTTGTTGTTGGTTGCACTAAATTTTAATATCAAGTTTTAATCGTTATATGAAATAGAACAAATATCAGTTTTCAATGTATCTGTGTGTGTGTGTGCAAAGTGATTGAGATGATTTACGTTGACGAATTCCCGTGTCCTAACACCTTGGCCATTGTTAAAGCTCGCAACAGTCCTAAAGACAAAATAACCAATCAAATGATTAACATTTTAGTAACAAATGTGAATCATTTACCAATTTAAATATATTATTACCTATCAATATGTTTTGTGAGTTAGTACATGTAGGCTGTCTTTTACCCTTTATCGAATCTAATATGTACCCCCTTTTAGCTTTAGGGTGAATGATGAACAACACCCAGTGAGAAAATTTTAAGATTTAAAACATTATACTATATGACCTTACGTTATAGTTGTGTGCATTATATATTTATTAACTTTGCATTGCTATTTTTATCATTATAGACACACGTGATGCTTTATCGACATTTCCTCTTCAATTTGGGTTTATGAGTTTATCAATCCTTGTGCCATGAATGAGATACAGGTATGTTTATGAGTTTCTCAGTCCTAGCGACGTTTTTTTAGGTTTATGAGATATATCTCATCTTGTATCATTTTTCAAATCTTATCCAAAATCTATATGCACTTGAGATGGCTTTCAATTTATAGGACTACAAACATCGCCCCCTTTTCTCGGTTACACCACTTTTCTCCCCATATATGTCTTTCTCTCTTTACGTTGATGATGATGAACACACGCCAATGATAATGATGATGAACACGGACCGATGAAGATGGACCACTGATAAGAATGATGAACACATCGAGGATAACGATGAACCGATAACAACATTCTTGTTTAATTGAATGATAAAGAGATGCATGTTTTGAAGGTAGATATATAATCTTTCTCTCTCCTGCACGACCACACACACAATAACCCTTTTAACTATTTCATGAAAATTTTATAAACGGTTAGTTATTGTTCTTTGCATACACGATGCATGATGATGCCTGAAGATGAGGATGAATATGGCCGAAGAAAGATGATGATGCATCACGAGTTTCTATTGAATAAGACGATGAACAAGTGCTGACGGACCATCGTTGTGACCCGCAGACTTAGTCCTTAAGTCCACTATTTAACTAGCGAAGTAATGGTCGAATCCACAGGGAGTGTGGTCGTAATTAGGATTAGGTTATTAGCCTTATAAGTTTACTAAAAGAATTTAAATTGTGAATTTGTGGATTTGAATGATTTGTTTAGAGTAATGGTTTTCTATCGCTTTGTAACTAAAATTAATGACGAAGTAACTAACGTAGAAGATAAACAATAAAGAGATGAATAACCATTCACGGGATTAGCACAACATAAGTATTACTCACTATAATTTCATGCAACGATCACATAGACATAACCAATTGCGCGACTAGATTAATCAAACATGTCTTAACCAATAACTCTCGGCATAGCGTATGCAATATTAATACTTGTCTTAATCCCTAAGCTAATGGACTCGGCACAAATAATAGTACCACGATAAACTATCTTGCTTTTGCCAATCAAAACATACAATCATAATCATAGCCGAATGCTTATCATTTGCATACACATAATAGATCTCATTTAATACAAATACATCAAAGCACGAGAAATTAGAGTAGAGTAAACTTAGCCGTAGATCCTCCGCAAACGACTAATGGGATTAGCCGCTCATCGTATGCTCGTCACACTCATAGATCTGAGCCATTGGGTAGCTTGCGAATCAGCGTCTTCGTTCTCGTATCTTAGATCCACTCCGGCAGGGCTTTGGCACACTTTCACACACGTTGGGACTCTCTCCAGAGCTGCCCCTCGACTTGTAAATATAGGGAGGTCGAGATTAGGGTTCCACAGGCTGTAAAACGCGTTTTTGCGCCGCACTAGCGCAGGCCAGGCGCAGGCCTGCGCCCGGATGCAGCTAGGGTTTAGCTGGCATGTGCTGGAACGTATCTGGATAGTTGGGACTCTATGTGGAGCGCAGGGTGGCGCAGGGCTGCGTCCCCTCAGCTCGGTTTTCTCTGAATTGGGTTTGCTCTGAATTCTCTCGGATTGCTTCTTTTTAACATCTTGGCCTTGAAATACAAACTAGGAGTAATAATATGGATTTTACAAAGTATCGGTGCTTAAAATGATCATAATATGACTCAGAAACCATATAAATTATAGACTTATCAACAAGATGTATCACAAATTTGTATTGAACAAGATGAAGATACATCACGATTTTGTATTGAACAAGAAAATGAACAAGATGATGAAGAGCCAAGATGCATCACGAATTGAATGATGACCATTATATGCATCGATATCTAATCATCCTTTTTGAATTTGTTTAGAGTTTGTAATTTTAGAAGTGTATTAATTAAATTTATTTAGCATTAATTGTTTAATTTGTTGATGGTTATTCAATTAATATAAACTAAAATTGATTTAACTAGATATATTTTTTTTCCCCAAAATATGCTTATGTCTACCAATTATGTGAACCATGTGATGCACCAATGATTCATTTAATCTAAGGGCTCTGATTGGGTTTTTTAAAGGTTTCCTGATATACATGGTTCTCTATAAAACCTGACCCTATATGCGCGTGCGTGTGTGTAGGCTTAGATTATCGTGAGAAGCTAAATATATTTTGAAAAACGAGAAACACTATGATTCGCAAATTTTATATATTGATTCATTTGTTTTTAAATTGTGATTCATAAATTATACTCGAAAACTAATTAATCTTTGTAAAAAAGTATTGAATTGTTGATTCACTTTATCCGAGATTGATAATTCATTATTTATTTATTAAAAATTGGTAAATCAAAATGTAAAAAAAATGAATTACAGAGCTTCTCACACTTCTCAAAATATATTTAGGTTCTCATTTGATCTTGTTAAGATCCATGGAGTATCATATTAGACTGGGGTATCGGAGTATCATATTAAATGAACATATTCAATACAGAATGTTAAATTTCATAGAAAAGTATAATATACATATGTTCAAAATTACATTATGATTGACTAGTTCACATGATTTTCATATTAATTATGATAAATTGTTTAAATATTTAATGTATTGCAAAAATGCAATATGCACATGTTCATGCATATTACACCTTTGAACATGTGCATATTGCTATTTTGCATTAAATAGAATATTTTGTGGTGATGAACATGTAATTAATGTGAACTAGTCGGTAATAATACACATTTGAACATGTGTATATTGCAGTTTTGTATTAAATTTAACATTTTATTGTAATGAATATGTTCATTAAATATATGTAATACCCTCTCTCGTAAGTGGCAATATCACAGTTATCTCATAGTACACATGTCAGGAGTTTACACAAATTACGGATAATTAAAAACTTTAATACATATATTCACAAAAGCTCGAATGTCTGTTACAAATAATTCATACAACTGAGCAAATATTCAAAGTCTGACTACTAGCATCGTGTAATCCTCATAAGACTGATATGGCATACCGGCTACGGAGTCCTCGTGATGTCGGACTCCCTCCTAATATGCACAGTCATGGTGCTAGTAGTAGGCATTTTGGTATGCTAGGGCTCTCTGCCCAACCTGCAACTGATCTACCTGACCCGCTAAGTGATCGACCCTATCATAAATATGGGTCATACGCCCATTCATATCATCTAGTCTCTAGGTCACATCCTCTCGGAACTCACCCTGACCCACTGCTATATCCTCAATCCGCCTCATCATGCGGTCAAAATCAAAGCTGTCATTACCTCGACTGCGCGAGGTAGACGCACCTAGGTTCGGCTCAGCATGCCGAACTCCAGCCTCATTGGCGGCCTTCTCCTCTCTCTCTCCTCTCATCCTCAGTGTAGTCCTCGATATACGACTCATTTTTCTCTTTGTTGAATATCTCGAACCCTTCGTTAACTTCCCTAAAAATCAAGGTAGGGAACATGGCGGCCGTGATGAACGTCGTCGAAATGGGGGATAGCAGGGAATCGGGCAAAAGTGAGCCCATCCTCTCAAGGAACTTGGAGATCAACCAGGCATGGGGGATGATCGTCCTCTCTCTCGTATCGTACATAGCCCATAAATCATTCATAATTGTCCACGCAAAGGACAGTCTGGGCCTACCCTTAAGAAGGGCGTGAAGGACTGTGATATCCCTATGCCTGACTTTGGACAGGTTGCTATCACGAGGCAAGATATTGTTCGCAATAATCTTGTGAAGCACCTTACACCTCGGAGACAAAGCCTTTCGGTTGTAGGAAGTGGAGGACTCAGACTCCAAAATGGATGGAATAAAAACTCTATTAAGCTGCTCTGTCCACTCCCCTGACCAAGTCATATCAGTGAATGCCAATTGGGCCTCATTCCTATACTCGTACCCCTGCTGGTTAGACCCTTCGTGGCCTACCCTAGTATCTAAATTAAATAATTGGCGAAGGATTTGTGCATCCATCGCCACGTCCCTACCATGGACGGTACCTATCAACCTAAAGTCGTTTGCTGTACGACCCGTCTCCCTCCGTAGGGTAGACATCCACTCGAATACATCGGCCTGATAAATTTCGTGGCCGCCCAACTCAGGTACACTTTCCCACCCTAAATAGTCAAAAAGGTATGGGATCTCGTAGTCCTCAAAATCACTCCTCTTAACCCTCTTTTCGGCTAACACTTTATTTGAATATTTCTTATACAAAAACAAGTGTGTTCTAATGTGTTCGGGGTGTTGGGATAATAGGAGGTTTGGAGACCAATCTATCGAGACATTAACATTTGAGTTCGTTGCCTCGTTCTCCTCGACATCTACAATTTGTGCCAACCAACCACAATATGTGTTGGAATATATTTTGTTGATGTAATACAAAGTCTAGGGTTTATTGTGTTATTTGTTAATGGTTGTAAATAGTATAAAAGCATGTTTGACTTCGTAATAGAAGATTCAGATCTGACAGTTAAAATATTATACGCACGGATTTCAGAGCTAGGGCTACAGTGAAAGCAAATTCTCATTCTCTTTTTTGTAATCATTCGTCAATCAATATAATCATTCGGTTAGTATTAATTCTTTTTGTTCTTGATTGATTGTCGTTATTGTTGTTTGATTGTTAGGCATCTATATTTCACAATTGGTATCAGAGATTTTAGGGGTGATTTTTGATCTGAAATTGAAAAATTACGAACAATGTTCTTGAAATTTTTTTTCGAAAAACCTAAAAATCAACAAGGATTTTTATCTAGTTGATTATAGGTTCTGCAAATTGGATCGAAGGAAAAGGATAGGTAGTCGATTCAATTGAATATAATTTTGTTTTGATTCATCAAACACAGAAAAAGATCTAGTGATTTTTCTGAAATTTTGAAAAACCAAAAGTTCTTCACTATTTTATTGCAAAAGTTACTTTTAGATCTGTTTTTGGACAATATACTCTCACAAAAAGTGTTTGAAATCAGAATCCTTACCTTCGATATCAATTTGGTTGAAAACAACTGTGTTTGACAAATTAATTTGAGTTTTAGACTTAAAAACTCTGAAAAACTAAGAAACTCGAAATATACTAAGTTCATGTGCAATTCGAGTTGACTGACTTTATCAATCGAGTTGATAACAAATTTAAATCGAGTTTGACTTTAGTGTCAATCGAGTTGGACTTGTTATTCATTCGAGTTGACTTGCAATTTTAATCGAGTTAACTTGCAATTTTAATCGAGTTGACTTGCTTTTGTAACCGAGTTGACTTATATATCAATCGAGTTAAACTGAATATCAATCGAGTTGAACGAAAAATCAATTCGAGTTGACCCAAGTTTAATTTCACCAAGGAATTAATCACAAGGTATTAATCGAGTTGCACAGAAGTTAAATTCGAGTTCCACATATCTTAATTCGAGTTACACTCAGTCTCATTCGAGTTTCACACAAAGCTCAATCGAGTCTTACATAGAATCAATCGAGCCTTACATAGAATCAATCGAGTCTCACACTGAGTCATTCGAGTTTCATCACTGCTTGATTCGAGTTGATTAATTCTTCTAACAAGTTCATTTGTTATAGATTCGAGTTGATTGTACATTGGTTCGAGTTTCATTCATTCTTTAATCAAGTTGATCAACTTATCATTCGAGTTGATCATCTTATCCAATCGAGTTTCACTCAACATTCTTTCAAAGGTTGATCAATTTTCAACAGTTGATCAACTATTTCAATTTCAATCAAATTTCATCATATCTTGGATAGTTTCCTATATATCAAACACAATGTCAAAAGACGCTCTTGCCATGGGATCAGAGACGAAACCCCCAATTCTCTATCGGGGAGAATACGTTCAGTGGAGGGAGAGGTTTTTGGAATTCATAAGTTTTCATGATCTTTCGGAAGAAATGTTAAAATCCTTAACAGAAGGACCTGCTGTATTCATGGAAACAATTCCTGGAGTACCCACTGGAAATCCCCCAATCCCACCAAGAACAGTTGAGGTTACAAACTTAACTGAGGCACAGAAGAAAAAAAAGTTATGGGACAAAATAGCCAGGAAGCTATTACTGATGTCAATCCCCAATGACATCTATACATGTCTTACAAACACAAAGACCGCCAAATCCATATGGGATGAGGTGTGCAAACTTATGAGGGGATCTGACAGGGCTGCAACAAATAGAGCAAGGAACAGTCTGATGACTTTCGAGAATTTTCGAGCCCGAGAAGGAGAATTACTGGAAAACACTTACTTGAGGTTTGTCAGTCTGGTAAGTGAGATGAAAAGAAATGAGGTAACAAAGTCCAATCTGGATATCAGTGTCAAGTTCCTAAACGTACTGAACCCGAAATGGGAAAAGTATGCAATGATTATCCAACAGACGAAGGACATTGAAGAGATGGACTTCCATATGATTTTTGAAAACCTCAATAACTACCAAGAGGTTGTTTTGAGGAAATTGTCTGGCAAGAAGAAATCTAAGAAAGAGACTGCTGACCCTTTGGCTTTATTGGCAGAAAACAAGTATAAATATAAGCTGAAAAAGGAGAAACGGGCAGTAATTAGCAGTAGCTCTTCCGAATCAGACACATCAGATTCATCTGCAGACTCCGAGATAGAAGAAATGAAAAAGCAGATGGCATTGCTAACTAAAGCATTCCAAAAGAAATTCTATCGTAAGCCAACCTACAACAAAATGCGCTACAAGACTGGCTCGAGGAAATTTGAAAAGAAGGAAAAGTATGAAAAATCTGGTGAGAGCAGTGACAGAAGAGCTGAAAAATATGAAAAATCGGATAAATCAACGAAGAAAGAAACAGAGCAGAAGTGCTATAACTGTGGAAAACCAGGTCATTTTGCTCGTGAGTGTAGAATGTCAGTAGTCAAAAACTCTGATTACTACACAAGAAAGGCTCTTCTAGCCAAAGAAAAGGAAGTTGGAAAAGCCCTTATGGCAGAAGATGACCATTGGCTACAGTTATCTGAGGATGAAGACATACTGGATGAAGATGCTCATATCTGCTTGAAATCAGAGGTCTTCAATGAATCGGAAATGAGCGAGTCAGCTATGATAGCCAAAGATGAGGTTTGGGTTGGACTAACAGATGAAGAGGATGAGGAAAAACAAGAGTCTGAGGATGAAGAGACTGAAGAGTTTGCGTTGATGGCAGCAGGAAAAGCTGAATGCAGTAATGACAAGGACACTGATGATTCAGAGTCAGAAAAATCAGATAGTTCAGAAACACCGGAGGTAAATTCTAACTCTGACTCTAAAATTGATGATTCCTGTATGCTTGAAGAGAAATTAACACAAATGACCTTTATGCTTAAGAAATTTGAAAAATCATTAAAGGCTGAAAAGAAACATGCTCACTCTTTGGAAAACAAGTTACGTAATGAACATAATTTAGTTTTAGATTTTTCCAAAGATAAAGCATTGGCATTACGAGCAGTTTCAGATTTACAAGACAAAGAAAAAGAACTTCAAAGCAAAATCCAAGAACTTAATAACAATATATCTGACCTACAAGAAAAACTAAGAATGGCAGAATTAGAAGCTTTAAATTTTTCTGTAAAATATCATGCCATTTTTGAAGAAAGAACTAAGCTTTATGAGAAAATAAAGAAAATGGAAGATGAATTTATCAAAAGAGGTCAAACAGATCAAACCATCTATTTAAATCAACCAAAAGACACAGAATTTTACAATTCTAAATCTGGTATTGGTTGGGAAAATCCTAAGTATCTGACAAAGGCTATATCCAATTCACCGACTTTATATGATGTCAGATATATGAATCTAGGATTAAAAATGACTTTTATGAAAGCATCTGATGAGGTAGAATCTAGTGAAAAATCAAAAAGATTAAGATCAGATAAAATGCAAAATTCTGTTAACTATCACAGAATAAATGAATCAGGTAATAACACTAACATATAAGAAGAGTATATTCAGACATATTAAGAAAAGGATTTATCTGAATCTACTACTCAATATCAAAAGTTATATTTACCATTTTCAATACTTGAAAAGATAAACTCTGATCTCGAATTGAAAATCAAAAACTATGAGACAGAAAATCAATCTCTTAAGGCTGAACTCAAAACTCTGGAAGAAAATTTACAAAAACAGCCTGAGAACAAAAAGTTATCTGATCCATTATCTTCAACTTCTCTAGATTCTATCAACTCTGAAACAGAATTTGATCTGTATATGAACTCTGATTTCAATACCTTAGAAGAGATGGTTGTTAAAATTAATGAATTTGTAAAACCGTTATATAACAAACAATCAGATGATAAAAAAGAACCTATTTAAATTCTGCAAAAAATTTCTACAGATTCAATAAAATCATCTGAAAATTTACTTTACAACAAAAGAAGGAGAAAACAAAAGTTACTTTTGATAATCCTAAATTTGAAAAAGGTGAATCATCTTCTACAGAGAACTCAATTGCACTTAAAGTCCAAACTTCAAAAGGTAAGAGAAATTTACAGAAGAAACAAGTTTCTAAGATTACTAATTCTCATGTTTCTTCTATGTCATATTATATTGTGAAACGGTTCAAGAAAGCAAGTTTGGAGAAAGAAGAAGAGAGAACAGAAAAACAAGAAAATAAAACAAGAGTGGCGAGTGAAGAAAAATTTTGTTACAGATAGAAATATCAATTTTGAAAACCCTGTCTGTAATAATGAATTTGTGGATAACTCTTGTATCAAATTTTCTCGAACAAATTTAACTGCTTTGAATTCTGGTGTATGTAAATCATTTCTTGTAAAAACTGATAAGCTCGTATGGCAACCTAAGAAAAAGGACCCATCTTTCAAACAGAAAAAGGTTCCACAACAAAATCTTTCAAAAACAGTTCCGTCGCGAATTGTACAAAAGTGGATACCAAAAAGAACTTTTAAAAAGTGGGTACCTAAATCATCATCAATTGTAAAGCTAAAAGACGGATCTGATGAGAAAACGCATCATAAATTGCATGATTTACCTAAATCAAAAGTACCCAACTAAGTGGGTACCTCATGTGCTATTTCGTCTTATAGGTAAATCATGTATGGTATCTTGACTCCGGATGCTCGAAACATATGACCGGACAAAGAGAAACACTCACGAACTTTGTAGAAAAGTTCTGTGGGACTGTCAGATTTGGGAACGATCAGTATTGTCCGATCAAAGGTTACAGGAGTCTTACATACGATAAAATTTCCATTCAGAAGGTCTTCTACGTTGATGGTCTTGGTCATAACTTGTTTAGCATTGGACAGCTTTGTGATAAAGGATTGGAAGTCAACTTCATAGCTAATCGGTGCAGCATTCGATCTGGAGAAGGTAAAGAAGTCCTGGCAGGTAACAGGAAAACAAAGTTGTACTCCATTGACCTAGCCTCCGTTAATTTGAAAAAGGATATCTGCTTACTGTCAAAAGCTACATCTAAAACAGCTTGGCTATGGCATCGTCGTATTTCACATCTGAACTTTAATGAATTAACCAACCTAGCAAAAAGTGGGTTAGTTAAAGGGCTACCAACTCTCAAATATCAAAAGGAGCTGTTGTGTACCACATGTGAAAAAGGAAAGATGACTAGAGCTTCACACAAATCCAAATCCGAACACTCTTCAACGAGAGCACTGGAACTGCTACATATGGATCTATGTGGACCCATGAGAGTACAAAGTATCAATAAGAAAAGATATGTATTGGTGATAGTTGACGACTACTCACGATACACATGGGTTTTCATCTTGAGGTCCAAATCAGATGCTACCGAAATGATCATAGACTTCATCCAGAAAATTCAAGTGAAGTTGCAACTTTCTGTTCAGTCAATCAGATCAGATAATGGCACAGAATTCAAGAAAAAATCTCTTGAATCATTTTTGAATTCTGTAGGAATCACACATCAGTTTTCAGCTGCTAGAACTCCACAACAGAACGGTGTCGTTGAACGAAGAAATCGGACACTAGTGGAATCAGCAAGAACGATGCTGGCGTATTCCAATCTTCCGTTATTCTTATGGGCTGAAGCTGTTGCAACAACTTGTTTCACACAGAATCGTTCAATAATCAATAAACAATTTGGGAAGACTCCTTATGAACTAATAAATAAACAGATACCTAATATTAAATTTTTCCATGTCTTTGGATGCAGATGCTTCATACTAAATGACAAAGAAAACCTTGGAAAATTTAATCAAAAAGCGGATGAAGGTATTTTCATAGGTTATTCGAAGGAGTCAGTCGCTTTCCGTGTCTACAACAAGTGGACCAAGACAGTCAATGAGAGCATCAACGTCAAATTTGATGAATGAGTGGTAATGGCTTCTGAACATACCAGTTCAGGACCCGAACCTAACAAGCCGACTTCTATGGAGTCGACTGAAAAGAATGCAAAAAATTCTAAATTAAATAAATTGTTTGAGAATTTTTATGAAGACTACTTTGAGAAGCCCAAAACTAATGTTTTAAATTTGGTGCCTGACAGGATTACTGAAGATCTTGGATCATTCTCATCAACAACTATCAGAAAAAACTGGAGAAGCCTCGACAACAGATGTGCACTTGCCAACTGAAAGTGTACAACCTATTCAACCTCCAGAATCTTTTGAAACCCCATTAACATGTGAACATTCAAAAACTCCTATCTCAGATACCCTACCGACTACATCTGAAGCCATCCCCCGACTTCCCTATTTAGACCTAAATCCCAATTAAGACCACATCCAACCGTTTCCACATACTTTCAAATGGACAAGAAATCACCCAACAGAAAATATTATTGGTGATCCATAAGCTTCAGTCCAAACCAGAAGAGCCACAATAAACGAGTGCCTATTTTCCAATTTTCTCAGCAAAATAGAGACGAAGAATGTGAAAGAAGCTCTTCTGGACGCTGATTGGATTGTTGCAATGCAAGAAGAACTGAATCAGTTCGAACGGTTGAAGGTCTGGAGACTTGTTGAGCAACCCCAAGAAAAATCTATCATTGGCACGAAGTGGATCTTTAAGAACAAGAAGGACGAACATGGAGTCATCATTCGCAATAAAGCACGACTCGTTGCCAAAGGATACAGTCAACAAGAAGGGATCGACTATGATGAGACATTTGCACCTGTTGCAAGAATAAAAGCGATTAAGATGTTTATAGCATTTGCCGCTCATAAAAATTTCACTGTTTATCAAATGGATGTTAAAACTGCGTTTTTAAACGGGGAATTAACTGATGAAGTATATACATATCAGCCCGAAGGCTTTACTGATCCTTCAAAACCTGATCATGTATATATTTTAGATACGTCATTGTACGGCCTTAAACAAACACCACGTGCTTGGTATGATGCACTTTCAACATGTCTGTTGAAATGTGGATTCAACAAAGGTGCAGTTGACACAACCCTGTTTATAAAACGACAGGGGCCGGATATTATAGTAATACAAATATATGTAGACGACATAATATTTGGGTCTACAAATTTTGAATTTTGTAAGAAATTCGCATTCTTAATGTCCCAGAAATTCGAAATGAGCATGATGGGAGAAATAAATTTTTTCTTAGGATTACAAGTTAAACAATTGACTGATGTATTTTTATAAATCAGTCAAAATATATTCAAGATATGTTAAAGAAATTTAACATGGTTAACAGTACTCCTATGAAAACTCCCATGGCTCCGGATTCAAAGTCCAAACTCGATGAGGACATTTCAGGGAAACCTGTAGATGTAACTCATTATTGAGAAATAATTGGGTCATTAATGTATTTAACTACTAGTAGACCGGATATTATGTTTGCTACATGTGTGTGTGCAAGATATCAGGCGAATCCAAAATAATCACATTCAACTGCTACTAAAAGAATTTTAAGATATCTAAAGGGAACACCAAACCTTGGTTTCTGGTATCCCAGAGAATCTTCATTCAATTTAACTACTTTTTCTGACGCTGATCACGCAGGTGATAAAATGGACAGAAAAAGTACGTCTGGTGCAGTTCAATTCTTAGGTGACAAACCCGTCTGCTGGTCATCCAAGAAACAACACTGCGTTTCATTGTCTACAGCTGAAGTAGAATACGTTGCTGTTTCATCATGCTGTTCTCAGGTGTTGTTGATGAAGAACCAACTGCGAGATTACGGGTTTACACTACAGAAGATTCCTATATAATGTGATTCTCATAGCGCAATCGCTATTGCATCAAATCCTGTGCAACACTCGAAAACAAAACACATTGACATTCGGTATCACTTAGGATCACGTTGAAAATGGTAATATAGAATTATACTTTGTTCCTATTGAATATCAACTACCTGATTTGTTTACCAAAGCGTTACATGAAAAAAGATTTAATTTTTTTGTATACAAATTGGGTATGTTGAATCGTTAGATTTAATAATTCAGTAGTTTCAATTTATAATTTTAAATTTACATTTTTTATTGATTCTAATCTGATGTTAAATTCTTGAATTTTAAAAGTTCAAATTTTTTGGAATTTAACAGATCTGGATTGTCATGTGCAGGGGGAGCAGAAAAATGAATTTATCTGATTTTGAGAAAATCTGATAGAATTTATCTGATATTTTGTAGGGGGAGCTGATTTGAGAAATATGATATACATCTGAGGGGGAGCAGAATTCTAAAATTCAAGGGGGAGCATTTTAATATTTTTAAATTTTTTTTGGTTTTTATTTTAGTTAAAAAAATTTTTTAGTTTTTTTATATTTTAGTTAAAATATTTTTTTATTTTTGTTTGTGTGTATTTTCAATTTTTTTGGGTTTTGTTTAAGTCTGTTTTATTTTTTTTTTTGTTGTTTTAGCTGTAATATTTTTTTTTGAAAAGAGATTGAGTTTTTGATAATTGGGTTTATACTTGGTGAAAGTGGGCCGGCTAAATTTAAAAATGGGCCGGGTACCGGGTAATTTGAAAATTTGAAATTCAACTATAAAGTTGAATTTCGAATTTCAAATTAAACTTTTCAAAGACATCCACTATTCACCGTCTTTTTTAGCAACCTTTCTTCTCCATTAAGAAATCTCAAAACCTTAATATCTTCTGATTTTTCAGACTACAAAGAAATCACTTGTGAGTTTATTTTCAGTAGTATGTTGTCGTTGTTGTTGTTGTTGTTTTTTTTAGTTTTAGTCATTTGTTATTCAAGTTTATCCGTATCAGTGTTTAATATAAGTGTTCGTATAAAGTGTAATAGGGTGTTAATGGTATTTCAAATTTTGTGTTTGATACACTGAAATTAATTGTGTGGTGATTTGAGGTTTATGAATCTGAACATGAATCTCAAATTTCATGGTTAAATTCAACTTACACAAACAGAAATTTGAAATATAATTTCAAAAAAGCTTCGTGTTCATAAGTTTTCTGAATTTTGACTTTTTAACAACCAAGGTGTTGTTTTTAATCAAAGTTCAGTTAAACAAAGTTGTTTGAAATTATTTTTTGAGTGGGAAACAACTTTTAAATCACTGAAAAAGTCCTTGGAATCAATTTTTAAAAAATCAGTGTATAAGACTTATAAATAATTTCAAAATACTTTCTCGATTGAAAGCATAATCGAGAATATACTTAGTTTCATTCGAGTTGAGTAATACACCATTCGAGAAAGTCCTAGTGTAGATCGAGTTAGATGTTTCTTTATTCGAGAAAGTTTTGTTAGTTAATCGAGTTGTTCATACTTAGGACTTAGTATATTTTCAATACATTAGTCTCGATTGAAATATGGGCCGAGAAACATTGTGTTTCATCCGAGTTGGTTCTATGCTTCCATCGAGGAAGTTTCTTATTCATTCGAGTTTGTCTTAAACTTTAATCAAGTCCTTTCATGACTTATTCGAGTTGCACTAAACATACACTTGTCATTTCATGTTTCATTCGAGTTTAAGAATTCTTTCATTCGAGTCTAGATGTACTTCATTCGATTTCATTAATGTAATTCGAGTTGGACTGATTCTTCATTCGAGAATCGTCAAGACTTAATCGAGAAAAGATACACTTCATTCGAGTTGTTGAATAGGCTTATTCGAGATGTTTCAAGAGTCAATCGAGATGTATAAAGACTCATTCGAGTTTTTATTCAATATTTTTCCTAAGTGTTGGGATTTTAGTGTTTTTAAGAAAAATGTAATTTCAAGAAATTGTTGTAAATATGTGTTTTTCTAACATTGATCTCTGAAAAATTGACTTTGGACTCCAGTCAATAATATTTTCTTATTGTCTGGAATCCCGATGCTTTAAACAGAAAATCACAAATTTTTTATAATTTCTGATAAATTGTTCTATTTTTCTACTTTGAAAGATTTCATTTATTTACCTGTTTTGTCTAACATGTTTGTTATATTTCACAGGTTACAAATGGCATTTCCAAGTCATTCTCATAATTCAAATTCTTCCGACTCCCATTCATCTTCAAACCATACACTTGTTACTAAACCCGTCCGTTCCGCCTCTGTTACAAGGCCTACACCATCTACCATCATCCCCGACAATCAACTTGTGAAACCCAAATATTGCCTTCCATTCAAAGACAATAATCACCGCTTGGATACCAAAGTTATTAAAGTTAGCCACCCAATCATTGTCGACATTCTCAAAGGACATCCTTTGGGATACCTTCTCCAATATAAATCATCCATTTCACAAGTCTACCTTCAACAATTTTGGGATACTGTCAAGTTTGTTCCAGCAGATGGTAACCATCACTTCAAGGTTACCATCGATCAGTTCAAATCAAAGATAAATTAGCCAGGCTTCGACACAACTTGTTCCTACCCAGAAGGATTGATACAGTTAACTTTTCAGAGTTAGCTGATTTTGAAGATTTCGTGTCAGATGAGGAGTTGGTCCATGATCTCATATGTTTGGGATATTCAAAGCCACTACCTAAAAGTTCAAAGTTTCATCGCAACGTGCTAAATGGAGAATGGTACACATTGTTTGGGATAATCAATAGGCGTATGACATCAAAGCATACTGGCGTCGATAGATGCAGTATCCATTGTCTTAGAATCTTTCACGGTATTGCATTCAACAAACATTATGATTATGCGCAGTGAATTTGGGAAGACCTGAAGGACATTGTACTAGCTAAGACAACAAACAGATCAAGGAAGTTTGTTCCACTACAATGGTTATTCAGATTTTAATCCGAGGCATCCTACGGGCAAATGAAAATATACCGAAGAGATCAAACTCTAACCGATGCCCAGATTACGTTATGATGAGTTTACATGAAGTGCCAGATTCTCCAAATGCAAACATAATGCCTATTTCGGAAGCTTTGTTAAAATATGCAGACCCGGAGAGTGAAAATGTGAGGCTTTATAGAATAGACCATGCTCCCATAGAGACCCAAGAACCGGGTTCTCTAAACCAAGGAGTTATAGGAAGAGAGGAACTTCAGCAAGGGGCTGAAGTTCAGGGAAGCCAACAAGTGAGTGAGGGAGCAGAAGTTTCAGTGAGGGGTGGTGAGGGAGCAGCTGACAGCTCTGATTCAGAACGAACTTTGTCAAATATTAATGAGGGAGCTGCAGATGGAGAGGAGGAGGATGATGATGATGATGATGATGAAGGACATGATCAAAATGAGGGAGGTGCAGGATTAGTTGATATAGTAAAAATTGCCAAGCAGAGTGTGAGGGATGTACCAAGCCCAGAAAGCCGAGATAGAACCACAATTGCTGTTAGCTCCCAACAGGGACTTAGCATTGAAGAAATCAGTATCCCACTGACGATTGCACACCCCACTATCCACTCAGTCTCCTCTCAACAGGAGACTGTTTCAATTGGGCACCGGTATCAAACACAACTTCTATCCGATAATCCTTTGGATTTGATGGATATTGAAATCAGTACACATCTTCCTGAATGTACAACTTCATTTCAAACACAGTGTCTTGAACCGATACACTATAGGACACTCGAGTCTACTTCATTTGTTGAAGTCAGTGCGGTTGAACTTAGTGTTCCTGCCGGAACATCCTTAGTTACGGAAGCATTTGTTGCTCCGTCACTTGAAGAGGGTGGAAGTCCAGTTAGAGCTACCACTTTGCCAACTCTAAGCACTAGCCACACAGAGGTTCTTTTCACAAGTTCCACTGCTGTGTCAACTGGAAGTCTGAGTGACCCAGTCGTTACTCTTTCCCCATTTGTGACCGAAACATCTCTGAGCCAAGCCTTAAATGCTGCTGTTACGGGAGTAAACACTCATGTTTCTGCTCATCTATATGATGTTATGGCTCAAATGAATAATATTCATAAGTTTTTGAAAGGAAAGTCCGTGGCTGAGGAGTCAGTGAAGCAATCTGATCCGCATCAAGCAATTGACGAATTGAGGGAAGAATTGAGAGATTTAGTATTTGAGCAGTTTGACGAAATGAGAGAAAGAATGATAAGCTTGGAGAGTACCGTGATCACTGCGCTAGGAAATTTATCAGAGAGGGTAGCGGCAGTTGAAGAGACGTGTAAGGCTCAAGCTTCTACATCAAAACGAAAACATGATGAGCATGATGAAGACTCCGATGATGCTCCTCATGAGGGGGAGAAGAGGAGGAAACTTGATGAACCTACACCAGGAATTTTAATGATTACATATCCAGAGAAGGAAGCTGAGGTTAGAGAGAAGGAAGTTGGAAGCTCAAAAGAACCTGTTGATGTTCAGAATGAGCTGGGATTGATTCTTCATGAAGATGTTCCAGTTCCTTTGAACATTCAGTCAGAAATCTACAATTTTGAGGAGTATAACGATTCAGATGATGATATTTAAGAAGTTCAGGATCAAAGGTTTATGATTCAAGGAATAGAAAGTGAAGGAGAGAAAGAGATCTATGTTGAGTTATCAGATGATGACGATGTGATTGCATTAACTGATATTGATTTTCAAGCTGAAAGGATTGAGGAAGAAGAAGAGTTAGTACAAGAGATATTGAAAGAATCCGTACCAACACCGAAGGTTGAAAAGCCTGAGGTTGTGGTTCAAGTTAAAGAGGAAATGAAAGAGTTTCCGATTGAGAATGTGGTAGTACAAGAGAGAGTGGAGTTGAACGAAGTTGAAGTAATGGAAAGATTTTTCAACGAATATATTCTTGCTGAGGAGTCACAAAAACAACACCAAATCAGGTTTGAAGCTCAACAGGTTTTGCAAAGAGAAATAAGAGATATGCTTACTTTGCTAAATGAGGATGAAATCAGCAAGAAGAAAGTTAGAAAAGTTGAATTATCTGCAAGAAAGTAAGCTGAGTTCATTAAGAAAAGGAATAAATTGCCCTATCTTGAAGATATTTTGGAGAAAAGAATATTTTGCAAGAAACAAGCTCCAGGTACGTTTCTAAAACTGTTTAGGGTTCTGGAGCTGAATATGCCTAATATTGTCAACTATGCTAGTTTCTTGAGAAACAAGACCCAACCAGTGGATAAAGTGAAGAGTGAATTTAGGATAGTTGATTTAGTCAAAATTGAGAAAGACCGGTTCGTTCAGATCATCTATCCTACGTTCACTGTCACAAAAGCAGATGGAAATATCTATACATTCACCGAAGCAGACATGTTCAATATGCACTTGGTCGATATAGAAGACTTATTTGATGAATTGTGCCGAAACAAGAGAAATGAACACTGTAGAGTTGCACTGAAGACAATCTTTCACTTCATGCATACCAAACTGGTATTGATGTCTGTGCAAGATCTGAAGATTGGTGTCGAAAGAGGAATGAGAAAAATAAACATTTCAGCTCCGAATCGAGAAATCAAGTTTGCAGGAGATCTAAAAGAGTATCAGAGTATTATGGTCAAGCATCCTGCGGTCATGTACAAAGACTGAAATAAAAAGTTAAGAGCTATGAGGAGCGTTGAACTCAACAAATTTTGTGATGGTACGTTACAGAAAGTTTTGAATAGGTTGAAGGGAAAGCTTGCCTCTGACAGGAAAAGAAAAACCAAGAAAAGAGCTTTGTCTGTTAATGATAGAAGGTTGATGGTGGAATTTATATCCAAGATTGAATGGAGACTTTCAGACAGGAAAAGCATCAGAAGATTTGAGCTAAAGCTGTGGTTATCTACTTGAAGACTTTGCTTATTCCATCAAAGGGGGAGATTGTTGAAATATATTTTGTTGATGTAATACAAAGTCTAGGGTTTATTGTGTTATTTGTTAATAGTTGTAAATAGTATAAAAGCATGTTTGACTTTGTAATAGAAGATTCAGATCTGACAGTTAGAATATTATACGCACGGATTTCAGAGCTAGGGCTACAGTGAAAGCAAATTCTCATTCTCTTTTTTGTAATCATTCGGTTAGTATTAATTCTTTCTGTTCTTGATTGATTGTCGTTATTGTTGTTTGATTGTTAGGAATCTATATTTCACAATATGTATGAGATAAATTAAGTAATGTTACCTATAATTGAAAATTGCACAATTATACTTACTTAAAAGATGCATCTATATATATACACTCTTTTACCCTCACATTTTGCATCCTATATATATAGTCTATAATTTGCCATTATTTTAAGCACTAAACATTTAACATATTTTAATAAAATCATTTAGCACATAAAATTAATTTTTAAGCTAATCACCCAAGTTTTATGATTTTAACAATATACGCACATTTAGGTAACAAACTTTTTAAATTCAAATTAATTTCAAGAAATTAACCATGACAAATTAACAAACTTAACACATAAAAACATATCTCATAAAACATACATCAAGGATATCATCAAATTCATGCAATTTCACATACTTTGACTCTAAAAAGTCAAAATCACCATAAAAACTCCATGGATGACCATGAAGCTCAAGCTTTCATTTTTGCTCAAAAAGTATGAAATAAGTTGCAATTACTTAATAAAAACTCTAACCTTGGTGATTGGAAGCTTAAGTTGGTACAAATCTAGCTTTTTTTCACCACTTTCACTACCCAAAAGTCTTCAAAATGGATGAAACTACCCACAAAAAGATGATTTCTAGCCTAGATCTTTGATATTTATGAATATGTGGTTGTTTTGAAGCTTAAATTTACAAATTTTGGGCACAAAAGTAAGGTTTTTTTGAAGGAGCCACACACCCAAGTGTAGACTATTGTTCTAGGGTTGTGAAAATGATGAAATGGGGCTCAAATCTGCATTTTATCTTGATGGGGCGCACGGCCAGCGCAGGCGTGCGCCGCCCTGCGCCCAACACTGTTAAAATTTCATTTTTTTTACTGTTTTGGTATGCGGGGCTGTAAATATTTCTAGTTTTTGATATAGAATGTAGTCTAAAAAAATTTTGTGAGGGCTAAATTAATTAATTAATTTTATCGTTATAACATACCCTCCCCAACTTAGACTTTTGTGACGTTCTCGTCACATCAAAATTAATTCATCGGTTAAGATCATAGAAAGATAGATCGGTATATATTCCCTATCCATAACAATTAAAATTAAATGACAAATAATAAACAAACAAAGTTCAACTTTTATAATTCAACTTAAAATAAACATCATACTTTAAAATTAAAAATACAAATAAAGTACTATTACAATTCAAATAAACGTAAATAACCAAACCAAACAAAATAAACCACCACATCAGAAATACATCAAACCATACTTAATGTTTTAGCACGCATAATTAAAATTAATATTCAAATAATTATAAAATCATCATTCGGCTGGAGGTGCGACAATCTCTTCCAACTCTCCGACAGTGATCTGAAGATTGGTGAGCCAGTCTGAGTGACATTGAATAGTTGATCATTCTTCTTTTGATTTTCCTGATGCATTTGGATCTCCTTAATCAATATATTGTCGCGTTTACTAAGTCTCCAACTATCTCTTTCAACTTGTGCACTTGATCCCAAACGAGATCAACGGTCTCGACTCTCTTCCATGGCCTCTAATCTTCTTCATCAACTTCCATTCGGGTTTTTCCTTTATTATTCTGTCTTTCAGGTACGGGTTTTGGGGCTTTGAAATGGATTTGGGTTACTTTAGCAGACTTTGGACAATGAATTTGGAAACCTCTCAGTGTGCTCAAAAACTAGCCCTACCATAGTAAACCTTGTAAACCATGTGGTATTTGGGTTAAGGATTTGTATAGGCAACTCCTCGGACATAGCCTTTTCTATCACGAATAATTCGGTCAACATTCTACAATGAGGGTAATTTATCCCTTGGCCTAAGACATAACATTCCCACAAATTTTGCATAATAATGTATCCTAGAGATACGGTCGGGTGTCCAGTCATCAATGCATGCACTAAGAATTTCTTGTGGTCTTACATATGTGGTGTCTTGATGACGCGGAAGTATGTTAAAAATAACAAATTTCAACATAACTTTGGCTAATGGGCATAAATCACCTCTATTGAAGGCGGTATAGGTCCGGGCAGTTCTAATTGGAATTCCAAAAACAGTTGCTATCATTTGATCCCATTGATTAGTCCATTTGTTAACCTTACGCATTCTAATTCCCTGGGTATTAGTTAATGTCCAGAACTCCATAGGATAAGGTGTTTCGGTGTCAATTAAGAATTCTTCGTACAATTTTTCTCTAGAAATCAACACCTCTTTGTTTCCTACCCTTCCCACTAGTTCGAAATCATGGTCCTCAGATTTTTCAATCCTACGCATCGTGGCGAACCATTGTTGAATTAAACTAGTATGGATATATGGAAGTTCCCATTGTATAGCTCTAGCCCATCCTAGTATCTCAAAACACTCTAATATTTCAAAATTATCAAAGTCAGACTCTTTTAGAATACGCTCTATGAGAAACCTAGGGGGTTTACCATTGTTAGTGTTCGGTGGAATTTCAGGGAACTCCACATTGAGTGGTTTCTCAAAACGAACATCCCTAGGGTCGTGGGTTCTCATCCTAGGTTTTTGGGAATTTCCGGTACCGTTTGCATGGAACTGGATTGACATCAAAAAATAACGCAAAGACAAAGGATTAAAAATGTGGAGTTTTTTTATGTAAATGATGCATGATAATTTAAACACCATTTTTCAATAATAAACAAACTAATCCTAAGTCTTACCAACAATGTGAGCCCAATCTAACCCTATCAAATGCATGAACTTTAATAATAATTAATTTAACAATAAAAACGTAACCTTTTACGACAAAAAAGTTTATAAACTATAATAAATTGTAACAAACCAACTTTTAGCCCAAATTAATTATCTGATTATCGAACCAATAATGTAATTTTATTACATTATTTGAATTATAATTTAATTAAGTATTGAAATATTTAATTAAATTATATAAATATTTAATTATGAATTAATAAATTATTAAAGATAATTAAATAAGAGAGATATAAGATACAAAAGTAATAGTGAGTTAAGTAGCAAATATAACTAGTTGAAGTATATAAATGGAAATTAAGATCATAAAATCAGATTTTTGACTCTCTCTCTACTCTCTCTCTCTAGATTTCTCTCTCTACTCTCTCTCTACTCTCTCTCTCTAAGATTTCTTCCAAACCGACCATCCGATTATCAAGATTTATACGTTACCGGAAAGATCTCGAAGCATACAACAACAATCTACTATTATATGCGTGATTTCGTACGAGTTTAAGGTAAGAATTTACGTTTAAGTTTTTATATTTTTCAGTTTTAAAGATATAAATTCGAATTTAGCATTTTCATGAAATTAAAGCTAGTTTAACTTGATATTTAACTAGAATGAGTATAATAAAAGTGAACCTAGGAGTAATATTTAATATATTTTGTGATTTTAGACGTAAAACGCATGTTTTAAAGATATAAATGATGAACAAATTCGAGAAACCAAGAACAAAGTCGAAATGCATGAACCAAGTCGACTTTGGTTGCTAAATTCGAATATTGGTGCAAATTTGACAATAAACTCGAATGAAGCATTCGAATTTAAGTGAGATTTTCGAATTTGTATATTAGATTTGAAAGGGGTTTGAGTTTGGACATGTTAGGCACAAAAAGGCCTCAGTCAAACCTGTTCTACATCTGAGGGGGAGATTTATAATCAAACCTGTTGATGCATTTGAAGGTTGAATTTAACGCCTGTTATATGCCTTATTGAAACCTGAAAATGATTTGCAATATCAGTCTAAAGCTGTTCTATATGTTGCATGTGTTGCAACTAAGACAGTTTGTCCAAGCTGCTCTGTCTGCTGAACAGGCTGGACATAAACTGTCTACGCTGCTCTACACTGTTGAGCAGCTTGGGCATTTTTAAAGTGTTCTGTTCTTTGTGAACAGAACCTGTTCTTTGTGAACAGGCTAAACACTTTATGGAATTTGTTTCCAAGTCATCATGTATTGTTTTTGACTACAAGATCAGTTTACAAAGTCGAAGACAAAGTGGAAAACAGAACTGCTCAGCTTGCCCACGCTGTTCNAGGCTAAACACTTTATGGAATTTGTTTCCAAGTCATCATGTATTGTTTTTGACTACAAGATCAGTTTACAAAGTCGAAGACAAAGTGGGAAACAGAACTGCTCAGCCTGCCCACGCTGTTCTGTAACATGAAGACAAAAGGATATTTGAAAAAGGGTGACAGACCTTTTTCTTATATCAAAATAGGCCTTTACAGGGAAGAAAGACGCAAAGTTGACATTCCTAAATTAGTAAAAGGCAATGCAACAGTAGACAAAGTAAAAAGACAAAAGTTCTGCACATGTGAAGACAAGTCTGCTTTTCAGAAAAGTGCAGAAAAAGGTTATGTTGTCTTTTCAAACAAGACTTCTCCTTTTTCATTCCGTCCAATGAAATGGTTTCTCTTAGATCCTCTGAGAGTGAGTATAAGGAAGCTTCTAAGGGACAGAGAAGAGGTGTGAAAAGCTAAGTGCTGAAACCAAGAGTGAACGTGCAAGTGTGATTTTCATGCATGCAAGCCTTCTGTGTAAACCAGCATCTGTGTGTCTAAGCTGTTTTACATAAGCTGTTCCCTTAAGTCTTGTAAACACAGTGAGTGCTTCTTAGTGAGTGTATTCATTGTATTCTAGTTTGAGTTTGTCTTAGACTAGTGAACATACTGTTGAATCTGTCATCTCAGCTTGAACTATTCCGCATTCAAGCTTGTTTGTAATTAACAAATTGTTGATAATACATACAAACATTGAGTAAAGGGTGTATAGTTTTTAAATTGCTGTATTCACCCCCCCTCTACAGCTTATAACTATATACTCTGGGAACCTCTCGGGACCTAGAATATATAATCCTTCTAATATGATTTCTAAATACTTCTGTATTAGTTTTGCATAAATTTTAGCATTAAATCTCAAAACCCACCTAAAACCTCCAATGTTAAGCATTTTGAAGCTTTTTAATTCATAAATTGGTGAAGGTAAATGTTAGAACTATCAATAAGTGTTGATTTCCAGAATATAATTCCCATTTTAATTCATTTTTTTACTACCAAATCAATGCTAGAAATCAAATAACGAATTTATAATTATTACCTCAAGGTTTCTTATTACAATATTTTACCTTATTTTGTACCATTAATTGGAGTCTACTCACTTTGACCTATCATTTATGGCAATTTATGTTATTTAACCGGTTATTTTTTTTCTTTTGAGCCGGTTTCACGTTTACAGAGAGAGGGCAAGAAAAAGAGTGACAGAGAAAGAAGATGGAGGTCACAGCTCCGGCGAAGGGGAGGCGAGCTCCGATCCATCGGCGCTTTGTCGCACCCACCAATTCCAGCCACCTGCTCGTCGTCCCTACCACCATCTCGATATAAAGCCCCATCTGCAGCCACATAGCTTCCATGCTCCACACATTCTCCCCTTCGCCGGTTTCCATGTTCATACAGAGAGAGAACTAAGGCGAGAGAGAGCGACAGAGAGAGAGAAACAAGATGGAGACCACCCTCCGGTTCAAATGATGGATCCCCAATCCTTCACATGTTAAGGTTTCGTTTTCAAGGTCAGGGTTTCGCTCTCCCACTCGATTTCAGGTTCAGATTTGATTTTGTTAGGTTTCATCTTTATTTTGGGATTTCGAATGATTGGTTTATTCGAATTTCATGTTCAGATCTGATTTTTTGATCTGTCTTTGTGTTCTTCAATTTCACTCTGTGTTCTTCATTTTTAGTGGGATTTTGAATGTGATTTTCAGATTTGAAATAGCATCAGATCTGGTTTTGGTTTCTTCATTCCAGATCAGATCTGGTTAAGGTTGAAAATTCAAGTTGCGTTTGGTAGTGTTTTAGTGAGGGTGGCGGTGGTTAACGGTGGTTTGGGACTGAGACGGTGACTGTGACGGTGAAGGTAACCTGCTACCTTCGTTGTAGGTCACCCGGTTGCATATAATGCACCAGATATACAAGTATGATCCAATAAATGGTAAGAAAAATAATAAAATGTTGTAATAAGAAAAACGGTGAAAGTATGTTGTTAATTTAAGCAATTTGCCCAAAAAAAATATTGATATTTGTTTAAAAAAAATGTAGACATTATTCCATGTACTTTGAAAGTAAAGATAATGTATATTTTATGGAGTAAATTACATAAATGGTCTTGTGGTTTGTACAAAATTATGAATACACCTCTGTTGTTTCAATTTTACATAAATGATCATTATTTATTATTCTTAAAATAATAAAATTATTATATTATACATTGTTATAAATATTTTGATTTTTAAGTTAACCCATGTAAGACATGGGTAATAATCTAGTTAGTATACATTTATAAAGGTTATTCTTTTACCTTTTTTAAATAAATCTAAATCCAAATATAAAGTTATTAAAGTATATTTATAAATCAAATTATATAAAAAAATATTGATATTTGTTTAAAAAAAATGTAGACATTATTCCATGTACTTTAAAAGTAAAGATATTATATATTTTATGTAGTAAATTAAATAAATTCTCTTGTGATTTGTACAAAATTATGAATACACCTCTGTTGTTTCAATTTTACATAAATGATCATTATTTTCGTTGTTTAGTTGTAAGAGAACAATATTGTAAGATTATGCATAATTGTAAATAGGCATTGCTTAACTATAGGACTAAATTCTCTAAGTAAATAATGTGAGTGTGTGTGCGCATATATACCAAACTGAGCCAACTGCAAAAAGAGGGCAAGATCCAAGACGTTACCTCTAAATCCTTTGGTGATCGCATCTTTCTTGATATGTTGGTCAACAGGTGAAGCAATTCAGGCACATCATCGGGGTAACATAACCATACTTGTAATGCACTGAACACACAAAATTACACGTAAGAAAATGACTAAATATGTCCTTGAGACGTGAATGTCAAATAAAGTAAACGAATAAAGATGCATATACGGATTGTCTTACCAAAGGCTAGACAGGACTATATTATAAATTTCTGTGCATGGTTGTTGCCTCCACATGTTTCCTCTACAAAACTATCAATATTTGATTCTTGCAAACCCTTATGATCACAATAAACATCAACTAGTAAGATACCTAAGCATTTGTATACTTACAAACAATGAACGCTAATGTGCATGATGGTAATTCTCTCTAACAGTCAAACACCAACAATTGTCTTATGTAATTTCTTAAGATTTTGCATATGGACTTTGGCTATTGATTTCAAGTAGACATCAAGGAGGGTAACAAATACATGAAATGGCCAAATACTATGACGCAAAAATTATCAGATGTAAACAGAGGCCACACTGTTAGATGTTTGTCAGGAGTAACCATTTATATTGTGCTTAACTTGTTAAGGGAAAATTAGAGCACAGTGGTCCATGGAAACTGAAGAAGGCCTAAACGTTCTAGAAATAAAATGCAACATTTATTCTATTATGCATAGAGTACAACAGAATTGGAGACAATGAAAATAACATTTGAGCTTTCAGCCTGCTTATTTGCTCCGTGCTTCCAAATGCTACAGTGAAAGTAGTTTTATATATTTTTATGAACAATCAAGATGTAGCAGAGCAAAATGTGTGTCCATCTGTTCTGAACTTCTGATCATCCATGTATTATTCAAAAACTCACCATGATAATAATGTGTTATAAGCCTTTCACTTATGTTCATTTTCAAATTTTCATATACAGTACACATCATTTACACAGACAGATATAACATGATATACTCCCATAAATAACATAAATCTGAAGTTCTCTATACCTTCTTGGGCACACTGTTAATTGACATTTGGCGATCTAAAAGCTTCCTTGCTGCAAAGTACAAAAATGACCTATGGTCACGGTTTTGTCCAAACTGCCTAGCCACAGTTTTTGTTATTGACGTGACTAAAGGGTCATATATGATCTTGTATTATTATGATAGCCACAGTTTATCTCAATAACTAGTACAAAAATGACCTATGGTCACGGTTTTGTCCAAACTGCCTAGCCACAGTTTTTGTTATCGACGTGACTAAAGGGTCATATATGATCTTGTATTATTATGATAGCCACAGTTTATCTCAATAACTGTGACCATTGCAAATCACATTCAAACCTTACGCCACGGTTTAACATAAGGATCGTGACAAAGACTTGTCACGGTTGCCACATTGTTACCAAATGTCATCGTTTGTCACAGTTATTTGTTTGATGTCTTTAATAATCTTGTGATGGTTATTAACTGTGACGATAAATATGCATATGGTCACGAAAATCTCTTTCGGTGACCAAAGGGACACCCTGAAGTCTAATTGTATGAGTCTAAATTATAAGGTGGAATTAGTCACATGAATAAACTGTGACAGAAGGCTAACTTATATGGTCACGAAATCTCTTTGTGTGACCAAAGGGTGTAGTTCATTAGCCACGTAGGGTAAAAGAAAAACATTGTGACTATAAGTGTCTAATGGTCATGATTGAGTTCATTAAGTGTGTCCAAAAGCAAACAATTGTCATGAAATAAGAAAATTATTGTGACTATAAGTATTTTTTAGTCACGATTTAGTTTCTTATGTGTGTGTAAAAGAATTTTATATTCATGATGAAAGAGAAAAATGTGACTAAGTATTTTTTTTGTCACGATTTAATTTCTTTTATGTATATAAAAGTATTTAATGATCACGGTTTAAAACATATCACCATAATTATGTTTCGGTCACAGTTTAAGACACACAAGCATGTGACTATTAATATTTAAAGGTGACAGATTAAGTTTTTATGTGTGTCTAAATGTAAACAATAGTAATAGTAAAATGAAAAATATATGATTATAAGTACATTCAAGTCACGATTTAATTTGTTTTGTGACTAAAAGCTATCAATCTCACATTAAAAAAAATCAATATAAGGGGTTGTTTTTGTCACGGATTAAGCAAATTTGTGACTATTAATATTTAAAGGTGCCGGTTTATTGTTTTTATGTAACTAAAAATAAACAATAGTCATGACAAAAAAATGTTGTGACTATATTTATCTAATGATCATGGTTTAGTTCATTTCTTATTAGTGTGTAAAAGTAATAGTTTTCATGATAAAAGAAAAAAACAGTGACTATAAGTACTTTATGGTCACACGAAGAATTGGTTTGTGTGACTAAAAGTAATCGGTGGTCATGGTTTAAGTGAAAACAAATGTCCCTATAAGTATTTTATCGTCACAATTTAATATATTATTGTGTCTGAAACTAAACATTAACCATGACAAAAGAGCAAAAATGTATTTATAAGTATTTTATGGTCACAATTTATTTTGTTTTGTGTGGTTAAAGGTTATCAATTGTCATAGTCAAAAAAAAGCTTGTTAATATGAGTATTTTGTGGTCATGGTTAATTGTGTTATGTGTGTCAAAAACTAAATATTAACCATGATAAAAGAAAAAATATCGTGACTACAAGTAGTTTATGGTCACGACTTATTTTTTTATCAGTTGCTAAATGTTATTAATTGTCATAATAAAAGCTGCAAAAGTTGCTATAACTACTTTATGGTCACGATTTAGTTAGTTTTGTGTGGTTAAAAGTTATTAATTGTCACAGTTTAAGAAAAACTTATCACTATTAGTATTTTTGTGGTCATCGTTAAATGTCTTATATGTGTCAGAAAGTAAACATTAATTATGATTAAAGAAAACAACCATGACTACAAGAAGTTTATGGTCATGTCTTATTTTATTTTATGTGACTAAAAGTAATTAATTGTCATAATAAAAGAGACAAAGTGTAGCTATAAGTTTGTTATGGTCATAATTTACTTTGTTTTGTATGGTTACAGTTATCAATTGTCACAGTTTAAAAAACAACGTGTCAGTATAAATATTTTATGATCATGATTAAATGTTTTATATGTGTCAAAAACTAAATATTAATCATGATAAAAGAAAACAAACCATGACTACAAGTAGTTTATGGTTACGTCTTATTTTAATATATGTGGCTAAAAGTAATTAGTTGTAATAATTAAAGGAAAAGAATGTGAGTATACGTATTTTGTGGTCACACTTTATTTTATTTTGTATGACTAAAAGGAATCAACGATCACCGTTTACGAAACAACATGATACCATATTTACGGTCACTATTATAAATGTTATGTGTGTCTAAAAGTAAATAACAATAACGATAAAAGAAAACACATGTGGCTGTAAGTAACTTATTGTCACGGTTTAATTTTTTACACGTGTCTAAAAGGAACAATAGTGATTTTAAAAGAAATATAATGTGACAACAAGTATTTGATGGTCACCAAAGGGCTTTTGGCATGGCGGTAAGAGGGTGGAGATACAAGTGAGAGGTCACGGGTTCGACTCCCGTCGGAGACAAGTTGATATTTAGGTGGTGAAAGTAAGTCTTGTGGTAAATGAGTAGTTTAGGAGTAGGAGTAGGATAGTTTGTCGTTAAAAAAGTATTTAATGGTCACAGATTGTATTGTTGCATGTGTCTAAAAGTTACCAATTGCCACAATTAGGAATAAATAAGTAACTATAAATACTTTATGGTCACGGTATTGTTTATTATATGTGTCTAAAAGTAAGCAATTGTCATGAATAAACGAACTATTATGTGACTAAAATAATGGTATGGTCACGGTGTAATTATTTTTATGTGTCAAAATGTATCAATTGTCATGGTTTAATACTTTATGTATGTCCAATTGCAACCAATCGTCACATTTTAATAAATTATGTGTGTCTAAGTGTACCCTACAGTCACAGTTTAATTGTTTATGCATGTCTAAATGTACCAATGGTCATACCACTTAATAGTTTATGTGCGTTAAAATATTACCAATTGTCACGGTTTCATTCATGTGGTGTGTTTAAATGTCTCAAATAGTTACGATTTAACTGATTATGTGTGTTTAAATTTATCCAATGATCACGATTAAATATTTGTGCGTCTTTAAATATGCCAAGTGGCCACGGTTTATTTGTTTATACGTGTCTTTAAGAATGTTAACGCCACTGATCAATTGTTTATGTCTGTCTGAATGTATCCAACTGTCATGGTGTTAAAATAAATTGTGACTAAAAGTATTTTATGGTCACGGTTACATAAAATATAGACCACAACTATATAGAAATTGTTACCATATAGCCACGGTTTTACATGTGATTTAGTCACGAATATTAAATGTAGCCATAAGGTACCAAAAGTGATGCGACCTTTGGTCACGATTTGAATGAAAAATAAAACTGTGGCCAAAGGTCTATGGCCACGGTTTTTTAACGTGACGGAAGACATATTTTGTTCTAGTTTGCATTTTCTTGGGTTCCATAGCCAACCCTCCTGCCTTAATTTCCAAACTGATCTATTGAGAGCTGTCTGACCATTCCACCTATTGCGCCACCCGACTCTGAAGCTACTACAACCTGCAAAACCATGAAAATCACATACATTATGCATGTGCTCAATATACAGGAAAGATACAAAAACTCAAGGAAAAACATATTAATCCAGCAAGATTTATAATACCAACAGCTCGTGATGAAATCGTATTCCAGCTAGAGCAGAAGTTGTTCCACAATCAGAATCTGTGTAAGGTCTACTGGACATGGATCTATCTAGACGCGGAACCGTCAACGAGTGCGGAATCCTCGTTAACGGGTAGACGGTAACACCTCTCACTAGGAACACGGAGACTATCAATAAGCTGTACGAACTACGACGGATGCACCTACGAATTGATTCTCTCCGAAACAACACCAACACTGATGATAAACTCGAAATCGCCTTTTGCTTAATCTCTCTCAAACTCTGCAAAAAGTCTAATAATTATTCGAGTCTACCCCTAATTATAGAGGCTAATTCGAGTCTGCCATGGGCCAAACTCGAATCAGGCCCATGGCCCATTCGAGTTTGTCCCCTCTGACACTCTCGAATCTGCCTAAGTGAGTACATTCGAATCTGCCTAAGTGACTCATTCGAATCTGACCTAGATTCGAATCCTAGTCCTTAGAGATTTCGAATTTACTTTTTCACATAATTAACTTAGTATTGAAACTTATGTTTTTATCTTATGCTTGAATTTGTCTTTGAACTTTATGTTTGAACTTCTTGTAATACGTTACATCAAGTTCAAACATACAATCAATAACTGCCAAACATATACAAACATACATATCCAACACTCGTTAAGACTCAACCCTTTGAATATTACTTAAACCAAAATGTTAGATCACTTAGACTGCTATCGTCACACAGGGTGTACCAACAGACTCCCCCTTGACGATAGCTTCTAACTATTTACATCTTGATTAAGTACTAGATCTATATATACTACTACCTGCGTATATAGTTGCATCTATACATACTCTGACAACTTTTTAGAACTTTCTGGCTTCAGATCTCCATCCTTCATGAAAGAAGATATGTTGGCCATGAAGCTTCTTCAGATCGTCCTTTGACAGATTCATCAGATGCAGTGGATCATACACTCTTAAAATGACTTTGTCGTCTTGATCCTCCATGATAGCTTCAGCAGTTTCATTATCAAGGTACCACCACTTCATGTTGCTCAAAATATCTTGAGGCATCTTCTTCATTGGGACCCTTCTTAAGCATTTGATAGGTTTATAAACCATTCTGGCCCAAGGCCTTCCCGTATGAGGATCTATCCTTGATCCATCCTCTACTCTTTTGCCAGACCTCGGTTGGAGTCTCTCAAACCTTCCAGATCTCCCTTCTCGTCTGATTATCTTAGCGATCACTTCAGCATAGGGATCATTTCCGATATTGATCAACTCTTTCCATGCTAGCTTTTTCACCTCTACCTTCGGCAATGTAATGAATACTTTAAGCTTGCGCCTCAGGTATTGGAGCCCATCTCTTCTCTTTAGAATAAAAAGCTGCAGTTCCATGTCGAAGAACCAGCTAATAATACCTCCAGAGAAGTATTCTGCTCCTGGAATCCTCATCGTCTTCTTTATTTTTGGCTCAGTCTTCTTCTCTTCCTTGCGGAACCAAAGATTTAGCAATTCAGCTCTGCTCGGCTCCCTTTCAGCCTCTTCCATTTCTGAATCATCTACCGAAGCCACTTTGATGTCATCAATATCTATTACATGTTTATCAGTATGCTCATATAATTCTGTGACAGGCTGTGATTGAATAATTACTTCATTTACATTGTCGTCTTCATCTATCACAACCTCATCATCAGACTTCCAGTCAGTAAAATCATCTGGAACGAACTCTCCTTCTTCCAGATCCTCTACATCTTCTTCAAAATCAAATTCCAAATCTAATGGCTCTTCATCAATATCCATCAATTCGTCAATTATCTCACGCATTTCACTTTCTGAGACCTTTGATGAACTAGCCTCACCTTCTTTAGCTCCTGATTGACTCGGCTCCCCCTGAGTCTCAGCATCCTGAGCAGCATAAAAATCTACTGGCTCATTCTGTCTTTGCGTGCTGGGATCATTGCCATTGTCATCTTCATTATTATCATCATCATCCCTGCGCACTTCTACTTGATCAAGGCAAGATGTCTCCCCCCGAGCCTTTATATTTTTCAGTAATTGCTCAATCAGGGAGCGCATCGATCTTATTTCAGCTGCTTGATCAGCGACAAAAGTTTTCAACTCCAAGTTCTCTTCCTGTACCTTATCCACAATCTTTTTTAGGTCGGCATTCTCATTATCTAGATTTGCATTATGCTTCTGAATTTCACCGATTGCCGTTGTCAGGCCTAAGATTTGGATCTGTTGGAAGTCAACTCTATCTTTTAGTTGCAAAAACCTTTGATTCTCTGCGTAGGTAGATGAGGTGGATGGAATGGATTGTATTGGAGTCGGAATGATGGGTGATGGGATGTACGGTTCAACATGTGGTGGTGATGGTGGATTGGTAGTTGGAGGGTCCTGAGGCTGAGGAATTTCAGGCTGTGCAGCTGAAGCTGTGGTAGCTCCCTGCATAAAGCAATGACGCTTAGCCCTTTGCCTTTTCAATAATGGAGCGACCTCTTCTTCTTCAAAATCAGAGTCATCAGACTCTCGTGATGCTCGCCGCCTTGAAGCTTCTTCATTCACTACAAATCTCGACCCATAAGTTCCTATCTGAACGGTTGGTTCTGCTGTAACCGACTCTGGAACTTCAACCTCCATCTCCTCCATATCTTCAGACTCAGTAGCTGACGATGACATGTCATTACCGGTTTGATCAGGTTGATATTCATCTACATCCCTAAGAACATCATTTTCTCCTTCTAGAGGCTCTAACAGTTGATCAACAAGCTCAACAGTTATTTCTTCATTTGCATGAGGCCCAGAAGCCCAGATTTCCTCTAATGTTTGCGCTATCTGCTCAGATTCGGGTAGTGCAGTTGAAGGCCCTGCCTCTTGTGCCTCTTAAGGTTGACTGGTCGAAGGCCTACTTGCCTGATTTTGACTCGCAGAAGGTCTTTGGCGTCTCCTCTGTTGCTGAGCACGCGGTTGTTGCTGTTGTTGTTGTGGCTGTCGAAGCTGAACTTCTACTTCACCTGCCCAATTGGCATTATCTGGTGCCACAAAGTTCCTGTCTATTACAGCTCCGAACAAAGGTCGCTCGACTGGAACTGCTAACCTTCCTCTATGCGCAGAGCAATCAGCAAAAATCCTTTTATCAATAACCGCCACACTTTGAATCTCATTAAGCTGCGGCAAATTAGGCAAAAAGTGCCGGATGAGCATCATTATAAAACGAGGATATAGAAGAAATCTTTGCTGCTCCGGAGCCGTTATTTGATGAACGAACTCCGAGAAAAACATCTCTGAAAAGCTGAATTTCTTATTATAAACCAATGCAATTATCCCAGATTGGATCTTTGATACGATATAATCAAATCCCGCTTTCTTGGCCGCAAAGCACACCATGAATACGTGCGCCAGA
The DNA here is from genome assembly GCA_020465985.1 of Centrapalus pauciflorus. Taxonomy (NCBI): domain Eukaryota; kingdom Viridiplantae; phylum Streptophyta; class Magnoliopsida; order Asterales; family Asteraceae; genus Centrapalus; species Centrapalus pauciflorus. The sequence continues at coordinate 20,917 of JAANYP010006793.1, read as the reverse complement.
AATCTCCATTGCCCTATGAGTCCACTTTTCATATAGGATGCCTTGGTAACATCCAAACTATAACCCATTCTCAGAAAGGCAGTCTGCCTAATACTTAAAGGAAAGTCTATAGGCCCATTTTCTTCCTCCTGAGTTCCCAGCTGCAGAACCTGACGGAGCATATCAGCAGAAAATACCAATGGCTGTCCTGCTATCCTTGTTCTTAGAACTGTTGGGGTGACGGTACAGTTAACCTGCAAATGTTCATAAAACTGCCGCACATATGGAATAACGATTTGGATGTTATGGGATAATGCAAACGAAATCCTAGACTCCACTAGGAAATCCACCATCTGTCGGAATCCCTGCACTTCAGGGATATTATGGTCGGGGGGAATGACCATATTATGCTTAGGCACGAACACTCTATCTGCCATGTCTGCACAATAGATAAAATATTAGAATTATTAAAAATGAATAAACTTGTTTAAATTCAAATTTGTTTTATTTTGAACTTGTGTAAGTACAAAATCCAATACATATGAATTTCTACAAGTTTAATTAAAATTAAATTGAATAATTCAAATAAATTGACAAATTCGAAGAAACAAATTCGAAGAAACTCTATTTCGAGTTTGATGACATATTCGAATGTAATGACCTTCTCGAGTTTACTGGCAAACTCGAGAGTGGTCTTGAACAGATTCGAAATTGTCGTCCCACATCATCACCAAATTCCATGATTTTAACCATTTTGGACTCAGAAAATCACATTCATTAGCCCTACTAGGTTCTAATCTCAGACATTTGCATTTAATTTAACTCTTTATCGGTCCAAACTTTGTAATTTTGAAAAACAAGATTTCGACCCATAAACCTACAAAAATCGGTGATTTTGGCTTAAATGGTGAATAAGACTCCTTAAATCTTGTACAAACCAGTTGTTTATACCTAGATCTAGGAGTAGAATCGAACACACAAGTAAGAAACTCGACAAATAGTTGTTTTTAGTGAAATCGGCAAACTCGAGCAGATAGATTCGAAATCGCTGGATAGATTCGAAGGCACAGATTCGAAAACAGATAGAGTAAAGACCATTACTGTTAACCTATTTATAACACCTACCTTCGAGTCTTTGGCCAATTTCGAATCTACTGACAGATTCGAGATCACCCAATTTCGAGTTTAACCTAAACTCGAATTACCTCAGAAACTTTGAAAATTTCGAAAATTTTGAAATAAATTCAACTTTTTCAATCTTATGTTGTAACGGAATAAACTATGCCAAATCTTTTACCCTAAGCACATGATTTTCACGCAATGTTTATTTTATTCAACTATGAATGCACCCTCAGTAATTTTTTGACCTTTTTCCTAAGTAAAAATAAAAATAAAAATAAAAATAAGTAAAAATAAAATTTTGAACAAACAAACAAAAATTTAATTTAGACTTAAACTGTACTTATTAAAATTTACAACCTATGCTAAAAACTTAACAAATTATTTTTGATGAGCATGGTCAAAGAAAGGTTCAATCAGATAGCGGTGTCAGATACGTACTTTCAGTACTTAAACTTTCACACTTAGGAATTTTTGATTCCTTTGATTGTTTATCGTGAAATACCCATTTAGCCGATTGTTGGTATTTACCCCTTTAAACATGCTACATTTCGGAATATCCCTTGGCATTTTTATTTATCATGAAATTATCTTACGTGACTCAGACATAGACATACTTTTATGATCAAGGCATACAGACAATGATTCTAACTTGTTGGTGTTTGCAAACATTCTTTAAAAGACAAACATCGGACACAGGTCTGTATTTTCATACAACAAAGTGTATTAGTTTGACTTGAGGTTTATTTTTAAAGCTAGCAAGACATCGGTGACAGGTCTGTACCGACGTACGACAAAGCGACTTATCTTGCTAACCCGAATCAAAACAGAGGCAACAGGTCTGTACTTACGTATAACAGAGTTACATGTTTTTGACTCTCAATTCCTTATGATTTTTCTATGCTTTTCATTTTTAGATGTATTTGATGTTACTATATGTAACATCCAAGTTACCACAAACAGTACACGTCATAAAATTTCATTTCATTAAGTAATAAATATTACTAATTGTTTGATACCACAGGTCCATCAGCATGAATACTTAATAACAACAATATATTAAAGATTAATGGTGGTCTAAACTAGCTTCTAAATCTTCAATCAGAGTGCGGAAGACTAAACAAGCTACCCGAGACCGCATCATCTTTTCAAAATAGGCGTCATCAAAAGTCCAAAAGTCTGCTATTCATCAAAGTCCAGATTCACTTAGCCTGGGACGAACTACCTGCTATGGTCTTGCCTTTATCAGCTTTTCCTGAAAAAGAGTTGTCATGACAGAGTAAGCTAACAATGCTTAGTGAGTAAACAGAGTTCCATTAGTTACCACACACATATAACATACTATCAGCTCCTGTCGGCAAGTCACTACGTCAGAGACGTCAAAAAGGTTGGGAGACAACCCAGTCGGTATTCCCATGTGTAAGGCCGAAGCCCTACGGGAAGTGTATGGAAACAAGTCAAATAGGAAAGGAATCTGCAGAATTCCCTCCTGTGAATGGAGATCTCACATTCGGTCCTGTCGGATAATGCAGTATGCAGCGGCAAGTATATAAACAGTCAAGTAAGCAGTAAGCATGATACGTATTTACATAAAATGTAAAAGTGAACATGCAATCAAGGCAATTCAAGTGTCTAGCTTCAGTAATGTCAAAAGTACGTTTCTATGATACAATATAGTATTAAAGAAACATGCAGCATCAATCGGAAATTTCCATACAGTCAATACATTCACCAATAAGTATCGAAATATATGCAAGTAATTAATGAAATCTGTCACTCACAGTGGTCCGTAGTCAGATAATGCTTAACGAATTAAGCGGTTCAGTTTACTCTGTCAAATCGACGGGTTCCTGCATTTCAGTTTCAAGTCTGGCATATTAATGTCAAGTCTGTGTCATAATCTATATAACCCTAGTTATATATTCAGGTTATTGTCAATTCTGGTTATCGAGTCTGAGGTAGTTCCTATCGTCCCAAGGTGAATCTATTCTTATCAGATTAATACGATTCATCTAATTATAGATGTGTGGCCTTGAAACAAAGCCAATCGTATTACTTAGCAAGTTGAACAGGTCATACACATTCTAAGGGTTCGTACAGAGTCTGTTAATTCATTTGTGCATAAAATAGATATGCAACTTGAACTTGTGAGTTTATTCATAATCAAACAATACTTTCAATTTCCTTAGGTTGTTTAATAACTTAATCTGATTTAGAAATTAATCTTAGACTTGAAATGGCAATCAGATTCGAACTACAAGGAATAGATTCGAACACCTCTCATTCGAATCTAATGGTTTAGATTCGAAGCACACACATAATAGATTCTAGGGAATAGATTTGACTAGGATAAATTCGAATTAGGGATATAGATTCAAGCCATCCATAGATTCGAACCATACATAGATTCGAAACCTACATAGATTCGAAGCCATACATACACACATTCGAATCTGAACCTGAACATTTCGAGTCTAGGGGAATAGATTCGAAATCCTCACCCCTTCGAGTCTATACATGAATGTCTCGAATTTGTTCTACTAGTTCATCGTTTTTTTCCCAGGTTTTAGCTACTAAACAGGAACATAAATGACGGAAAATAGATACTAACCTTCGTCCAAGTTATATTCTTCGACTAGAGAGTTTTCCAAGCCAAAACAGGTCCTAAACGAGGGCAAATCAGCTTCGGAAGAATAGAATTTGAGCAAACTCGAGTTTGCTCTTTCAAAACCGAACCAAAAGTCAGAAAAAGGGTCGATTTTACCTTAAATCCGGACGAAATCAAACATGCAATGGTAGATTCGTGTAGAGCTCGACGATCTCTAACCGATGGCGTATTAATCACGAGAATCCGACGGATCGATTAGGAGAAATGCTAGAGAGAAGGTGTAATCTTAGAGAGAGAAGGAGGAGAGCCCAAGTTTCCAAACTTAAGAAATGAGGAGGGGAGCTCATATTTATAGGAAAATAGGAAAAAGATCAGATTTTCTACAGAATTTCCGGAATCGACCAACTTTATTCCCATCAATCTGATTTGCATTTCAGATGCAAATAATAGCAAGGGAGTTCTAGATTTAGCTATAATTGTCTTTTAGTCAAATTTCTATTCATTTTAGTCCGTTTCGTCATTTTCAGTCTTTAATTTGTCATTTAGCTGAATTTTAATTATTAATTTTATTTCAGCTAATTTTGGGCAACTTTTCATAATTAATTATAACTTAATATAATTAACTATTTAAGATTCATGTTTTCAGTTAATTACTAATATTTGGATAAAATTGCTTTATTATCCAAAGTCTGATGCTGTAATTTATATTTAATAAATTACGGGCTGTTACAATCTTCCCCCGTTAAATTGATTCCGTCCTCGGAATCGACTAAGACAGGAATAACTTCGGATACTTTTGCCTAATCTCGTCTTCTCGTTCCCAAGTTTGCGCAGATCCCTTATGGTATTTCCATTGGACTAACACCATTGGAATTTCCTTGCTGCGCAATTTCGAAACCTTATGATCGATTATACGCTCGGGCTCTTCTTCGTATCGCAACTGCTCATCAATTTGCACGTCTTTCCAAGGAATCACAGCTTCAGCGTCAGCTAAACACTTTCGAAGATTACTCACATGAAATACATCATGAATCCCAGTCATTTCGGTAGGCAGCTTTAATCTGTAGGCTTGCAATCCTATACGCTCGAGAATTTCAAAAGGACCCACAAATCGAGGGCTCAACTTCCCCCGTTTGCCGAACCTTACTATTCCTTTTCTTGGCGAGACCTTCAGCAACACTTTATCTCCAACTTCAAATGCGATTGGTTTCCGTCTTTTATCATGATACTTCTTTTGTCTGTCTTGAGAAGTTTGAATCCGCTGTCGAATCAACTGTAGTTGGTCATGGGCTTCTTGCAAAATCGCTGGTCCAGAGATCGGCCGTTCACCTGTTTCCCTCCAACAGGTTGGAGTTCTGCATCGACGTCCGTACAAAAGCTGATATGGAGGCATTCCAATAGTTGAGTGATAACTATTGTTATAAGCAAACTCCACAAACGGCAGGTGAGTATCCCAACTTCCACCGAGATCAATTACACAGGCACGTAACATATCTTCTAAGGTCAAAATCGTTCTCTCACTTTGCCCGTCAGTTTCAGGATGATAGGCGGTGCTCATTTTAAGTTCAGTTCCTAGTCCGTTCTGAAAAGCCTTCCAAAAACGAGAAGTAAATCTGCTGTCACGGTCCGATACTATAGACAATGGAACACCATGTCTAGTCACGATTTCTTTCATGTACAATTCAGCTAACTTTTCGAGGCGTTCATCTTCACGTATGGGTAGAAAATGGGCTGACTTAGTAAGTCGATCCACTATTACCCATATAGAGTCATGATTTCGCTTAGTCTTGGGCAGCTTCGTCACAAAGTCCATGGTTATGTGGTCCCACTTCCATTCCGGGATTGGCAATGGTTGTAGTTCCCCATACGGCTTCTGATGTTCCGATTTGACTTGTAAACAAGTCATGCAATTTTCTACATATCGTCCTACGTCCTTCTTCATTCCAGGCCACCAATAATCCGTTTTCAAATCTTGGTACATTTTAGTAGAACCAGGATGTACCGAAAATTTCGACATATGAGCTTCCGACAGAATTTGATCACGAATACCTCCTAGTCTGGGAACCCATATTCTATCCATGAACCGTCTAAGACCACGATTATCAAGGGTCAGCTGGGTCACATATGTAACCATACGTTCAGATTTCAAGTTCTCATCCCGAATGGCTTCGGTTTGAGCGGCAATAATCGACTCAGGCAAGGCAGACTCCAAAACAACAGAAGTCAAAGCATAACATCGGGTATAATGGTCTGGTCCGGTTTTGCGGCTTAGGGCATCTGCTACTATGTTTGCTTTACCTGGATGGTAAAGGATCTCACAGTCATAGTCTTTAATCAATTCCATAGATCGCCTTTGTCGCATATTCAGCTCTTTCTGGTCAAATATATACTTCAGACTTTTGTGATCTGTATATAACTTGCATCTAGTCCCATACAGATAATGCCGCCAAATCTTCAGTGCAAAGGTCACGGCTGCAAGTTCTAAATCATGCGTCGGATAATTCTTCTCATGCGCCTTTAGCTGCCTTGATGCGTAGGCAATTACTTTATCCCTTTGCATCAACACACAGCCTAATCCCATCTTAGAAGCATCACTATAGACTACAAAATCATCATTACCTTCAGGTAAGGCCAAAACCGGTGCTTCAATTAGCTTACGCTTCAAAGTCTCAAAGGCTCGATCTTGAGATTCATTCCATTCAAACTTAACTTCTTTCTTCGTCAGACTGGTTAAAGGCACCGCAATCTTGGAGAAATCACGGATAAATCTTCTGTAATAGCCCGCTAAACCCAAGAAACTTCGAACTTCAGATACGTTTTTCGGCGCTTCCCACTTCTGAACCGCATCAACCTTTGATGGATCTACGGCTATTCCCTCACCCGAGACAATATGTCCTAAAAATTGCACCTGGCGTAACCAGAATTCACATTTGGAGAATTTTGCATAGAGTCGCTCCTTTCGTAACAATTCTAGCAATTCTCGCAAATGCATCGCATGATCAGATTCAGACTTGGAGTAAATCAAGATGTCATCAATGAAGACTATCACTGATTTATCCAGCATTGGTCTACATACCCTATTCATGAGGTCCATAAATGCTGCCGGGGCATTTGTGAGACCAAACGGCATTACTAGGAATTCAAAATGGCCATATCGAGTACGAAATGCAGTCTTCGGTACGTCAGACTCAAATACTTTGAGCTGATGATATCCAGATCGGAGATCAATCTTTGAAAAATAACTAGCCCCTTGCAGTTGATCAAACAAGTCATCAATTCTAGGCAGAGGGTATCGGTTCTTAATAGTTACCTTATTTAACTCCCGATAATCGATACACATGCGAAAGGTACCATCCTTCTTCTTAACAAAAAGAACCGTAGCACCCCAAGGAGAAGTACTCGGACGAATAAACCCTTTTTCCAATAATTCCTGCAACTGACTCATCATTTCCTTCATTTCATTCGGAGCAAGTCGGTAAGGGGCTTTTGCGATAGGAGCAGCACCCGGTACAAGGTCAATATGGAATTCGATTTGACGATCTGGTGGCAAACCAGAGATGTCATCCGGGAATACGTCAGGGAAATCTCGAACTACAGGTACATCAGACACGGTATTTTTAACTTCTTTAGCATCTATGGCATAGGCTAAATAGGCGGAACAACCTTTGGTTAGGCACTTTCGGGCTTTCATTACAGAGATGAGACCTAAATTTCGAGTCTTTCTATCGCCATAAACATAACGTTCACTTCCTTCGGGGGTTCTAATTCTAATTATCCTTTTAGCACAAAGGATTTCAGCATTATTCGTCATAAGCCAGTCCATTCCTATAATAACATCGAATTCTCTAATCCACATCGGTATCAGGTCAACGTCCGAGGAGAGGTCATCAATCACTAGCTTACAGGAACGAAAGACTCTATTCACAGTCACAAAATTCGAGCTAGCAGTTTCTATGTCTAAGGGTGCAGGTAACATCACAGGGGCAAAATCAAACTGTTTAGCAAACTTTTCAGACACATACGACAGATTAGAGCCAGAGTCAAATAAGATTAAGGCAGGCATATCATTAACAAGAAATGTACCCGTGACGACGTCAGCAGTTTCCTTTGCCTCTTCGGCTGTCATCTGGAAAGATCTTGGCTGATTCCTCGGGGCAGAAGAACCTTTGACTGATTGCTGAGGTGAAGATGCAGGTGGAGGAACAAATCGAGGTCGGGTACAGTCTTTAGCATGGTGCCCCAACGTAATGCAGTTTCGACAAGCCTCACTGCGCCTGGGACATTCTGACCTATCGTGACCGTTCTGTCTGCAGCAGTAACATTTAACGAACGCAGGATCGCATTTCCCTTCATGAATTTGCTTGCAGCGGGGACAAGCAGGCTTTGGTGCCGAGGTCACAGCATACGATTTAGCCTTCTTAGAAGACTGCTTATCTCCTTTCCTTGAACTTTCATTCTTCCTTTCAGCTCTCTCAGATTTTTCCTTCTTATTAGATTTAGCAATAAAAGGACATGCTCGCTCAGGATAGATTTCAAGCTCACCTACCCTAGCAATTTCCACTGCCTCAATATAACTTCTCGGTCTGCCAGATTTCACAAACTTCCGGATTTCTCTATCCAGACCATCCACAAATAAATCTCTTCTCCTTTCGTCGGTATCAACAGGGTGATCAGATAATAGCGAGAGCCTGGTAAATTCCAGCTCATAGTCCGTCACGGATCTTGTACCTTGCTGAAAAGATAGCAGGGTTTTCTCCATCTGGCGCTTAACATCCTGAGGGCAGTATTTCTCCTTCAGATGAATCTTGAATTGATCCCAAGTAATGGATTTTTCCATTGCATTAGACATGGGATATGTGATAGACTTCCACCAACGGCCAGCTCCATCTTCCAACATTCCCGTCGCAAATGTGACCTTGTCTTTTTCACCACACTTGGAGAGTCTAAACGCTTTCTCCACATTCGCGACCCTGTCCATAGCTTTAACAGGATCAGATGACCCCGCAAACGTACGAGCTCCACACTTCTTGAATTCAACAAACGTACACTCACGTCCTACCTTAACGTGATGGTCAGAAGAGTCAGTCTCACTTTCATCAGATGACACATGCCTATGTTTCCTCTTTCGGTCTTTCTTGGGCTTCGCTAACATCTCTTCCTTATACTTCAGTTCTAACTCCTGCAACTTAAGTTCTCGCAACCTAAGTTCTTCTTCACGGCACTTAAAGTCAATTTCACGCTGGTTTTCCTCATCAGTGTGCATTACCGGTTTACCCTTAGTCAGCAAATCCTTAATTTCCTTAAATCGGTCTTCAACTGCCATATCAGTCTGCAGTCGGTTCCTATCCATCATAAGCTGCATCTGCCTACGGTTATCCTCATTCAACTTATGAACGAGGTCAATCAATTGAGCCTGCTGAGGAGGCACAGGGGTGGCAGTACTGCTTGAGTCATTAGCAGTATTTTCAGGGTCAGTGCCTAAGTCCTCTACATGAACAGATTCTTTGTGTTGATCAGCTGCAGCATCAGCAGCTTTACCAACAGTCGAGGTACCAGCAACATTTGGATTCTTATCAGCCATTGGCTGAAAATATAAAGGAAATAACTATTATTTCCTGATTCAATTAAGCACATATCGAGTCATAATTCCTACGTCAGATAATCACATCTAAATTTATAGATATGAAGGCAGTCAGTCAGGCTGGCACAGAGTCAAGTCAAAGTCAAGTCAGTATCAAGCAGTCAATCCCTCCCCCATCCTATCAGTCATCATTTGCCTATCTTAGGTCAAGTTGTGTGGGTAGTCCTTTACTAATTAGGTTACCCTAGGCCTCGGTGACTTGTTCGGGAATTCAGAGTCACATAGTCCATACCATACCAGTAGTTTAAGTATCGGGTGGCCAATCCGATGATTAAACTGCTGCTCTGATACCAACTTTGTAACATCCAAGTTACCACAAACAGTACACGTCATAAAATTTCATTTCATTAAGTAATAAATATTACTAATTGTTTGATACCACAGGTCCATCAGCATGAATACTTAATTACAACAATATATTAAAGATCAAATGGTGGTCTAAACTAGCTTCTAAATCTTCAATCAGAGTGCGGAAGACTGAACAAGCTACCCGAGACCGCATCATCTTTTCAAAATAGGCGTCATCAAAAGTCCAAAAGTCTGCTATTCATCAAAGTCCAGATTCACTTAGCCTGGGACGAACTACCTGCTATGGTCTTGCCTTTATCAGCCTTTCCTGAAAAAGAGTTGTCATGACAGAGTAAGCTAACAATGCTTAGTGAGTAAACAGAGTTCCAATAGTTACCACACACATATAACATACTATCAGCTCCTGTCGGCAAGTCACTACGTCAGAGACGTCAAAAAGGTTGGGAGACAACCCAGTCGGTATTCCCATGTGTAAGGCCGAAGCCCTACGGGAAGTGTATGGAAACAAGTCAAATAGGAAAGGAATCTGCAGAATTCCCTCCTGTGAATGGAGATCTCACATTCGGTCCTGTCGGATAATGCAGTATGCAGCGGCAAGTATATAAACAGTCAAGTAAGCAGTAAGCATGATACGTATTTACATAAATGTAAAAGTGAACATGCAATCAAGGCAATTCAAGTGTCTAGCTTCAGTAATGTCAAAAGTACGTTTCTATGATACAATATAGTATTAAAGAAACATGCAGCAACAATCGGAAGTTTCCATACAGTCAATACATTCACCAATAAGTATCGAAATATATGCAAGTAATTAATGAAATCTGTCACTCACAGTGGTCCGTAGTCAGATAATGCTTAACGAATTAAGCGGTTCAGTTTACTCTGTCAAATCGACGGGTTCCTGCATTTCAGTTTCAAGTCTGGCATATTAATGTCAAGTCTGTGTCATAATCTATATAACCCTAGTTATATATTCAGGTTATTGTCAATTCTGGTTATCGAGTCTGAGGTAGTTCCTATCGTCCCAAGGTGAATCTATTCTTATCAGATTAATACGATTCATCTAATTATAGATGTGTGGCCTTGAAACAAAGCCAATCGTATTACTTAGCAAGTTGAACAGGTCATACACATTCTAAGGGTTCGTACAGAGTCTGTTAATTCATTTGTGCATAAAATAGATATGCAACTTGAACTTGTGAGTTTATTCATAATCAAACAATACTTTCAATTTCCTTAGGTTGTTTAATAACTTAATCTGATTTAGAAATTAATCTTAGACTTGAAATGGCAATCAGATTCGAACTACAAGGAATAGATTCGAACACCTCTCATTCGAATCTAATGGTTTAGATTCGAAGCACACACATAATAGATTCTAGGGAATAGATTTGACTAGGATAAATTCGAATTAGGGATATAGATTCAAGCCATCCATAGATTCGAACCATACATAGATTCGAAACCTACATAGATTCGAAGCCATACATACACACATTCGAATCTGAACCTGAACATTTCGAGTCTAGGGGAATAGATTCGAAATCCTCACCCCTTCGAGTCTAGGGATTAGATTCGAACTCCTCACCCTCGAGTCTATACATGAATGTCTCGAATTTGTTCTACTTGTTCATCGTTTTTTTCCAGGTTTTAGCTACTAAACAGGAACATAAATGACGGAAAATAGATACTAACCTTCGTCCAAGCTATATCCTTCGACTAGAGAGTTTTCCAAGCCAAAACAGGTCCTAAACGAGGGCAAATCAGCTTCGAAAGAATAGAATTTGAGCAAACTCGAGTTTGCTCTTTCAAAACCGAACCAAAAGTCAGAAAAAGGGTCGATTTTACCTTAAATCCGGACGAAATCAAACATGCAATGGTAGATTCGTGTAGAGCTCGACGATCTCTAACCGATGGCGTATTAATCACGAGAATCCGACGGATCGATTAGGAGAAATGCTAGAGAGAAGGTGTAATCTTAGAGAGAGAAGGAGGAGAGCCCAAGTTTCCAAACTTAAGAAATGAGGAGGGGAGCTCATATTTATAGGAAAATAGGAAAAAGATCAGATTTTCTACAGAATTTCCGGAATCGACCAACTTTATTCCCATCAATCTGATTTGCATTTCAGATGCAAATAATAGCAAGGGAGTTCTAGATTTAGCTATAATTGTCTTTTAGTCAAATTTCTATTCATTTTAGTCCGTTTCGTCATTTTCAGTCTTTAATTTGTCATTTAGCTGAATTTTAATTATTAATTTTATTTCAGCTAATTTTGGGCAACTTTTCATAATTAATTATAACTTAATATAATTAACTATTTAAGATTCATGTTTTCAGTTAATTACTAATATTTGGATAAAATTGCTTTATTATCCAAAGTCTGATGCTGTAATTTATATTTAATAAATTACGGGCTGTTACACTATACATCCCCAGAAAGTTTGCATACCTCATTTAGACTCAAGTTTGTATGTCTTGTACATAAAAATTAAGACCGATTGGTCATACATCTAAGTTAGTGACACGTTTGACTTTTTCTTGAATATTTTATTAGCCTTGAGACTCCCTATATGTATTATGCCTACCAACACATCAAACTAAAATTAAGTATAACACTTAGAATTTTAGGTGCATTATGTGTGAAAGCCTGAACATTTAGAGTTTGTAACGACTGTGCTAATTTTCGTCACTTTGAACCTATGCATCTAAGACTTAACTCTTTTTCTGATATTCTCTTTTTTTGAATTTTTATGGTTTTCTCTCTTTTTTCTTTTGTTTTCATAAGAAATAGCAATAAAATAAGATAACCTACTAACTTACTAAAAATAGTAACTATCCTAATTTAGCAGACTTACTATAAAAAGAAAGAAATACTACAGCTTATAAAAGGAAATAAAACTTCTACTAAGGTCAAATTACTCTGGGTTGCGCATTCCATTTTGTTGAATTAAATATTCAAACCGTGACTTATCAAAGGCTTTGGTAAATAAGTCAGCATTATTATCGTCCGTTACCACTTTTACCAATTTGATTAAGTTCTTTTCAGCATAATCACGAATAAAATGATGCCTTATGTCTATGTGCTTTGTTTTACTGTGTTTAACTGGATTATTTGTTATAGCAATTGTAGATTGGTTATCTATCCTAATAAGAGTTTGAGTGTAAGCCAAACCGTAATCCCGCAATTGTTGTTGTATCCACAGAACCTGTGAGCAGCAACTACCAGCAGCAACATACTCGGCCTCGCACATTGACACGGCTACCGACGTCTGTTTCTTGCATTGCCAGGATACCGGTCTCCCTCCTAGGAATTGACAACCTCCAGTTGTTGATTTGCGCGTCAAGCTGCATCCTCCGTAGTCAGAATCAGTGAACGCCTCCAACTCTAGATCTCCCTCCGCGTGATAACAAAGTCCCAGCTTCGGTTTCGACTTGAGGTATCGTAGAATCCGCTTCACAGCTTTCATGTGCATCTCCTTCGGATTAGCTTGAAACCTAGCACAAATACACACAGCGAACATGATGTCAGGTCTTGAAGCAGTTAAATACATAAGTGATCCAATCATGGCCCGATATAACGTCGGATCCACATCCGTATCACTTTCAGTACCCGGTCCGAGATTGTGATTCACTTGAATCGGCGTGCTGAAATGGGCAGTCAGTTTCGTTCCTTCCATCCCGAAGCGTTCCAATATGTCATAGACATACTTCGTCTGATGGATAAACATACCTTCCTTCTTCTGGTCAACTTGTAACCCTAAAAAGAAATTTAACTCTCCCATTGCACTCATCTCGAATTTCGACTTCATCACCTTCTCGAAATCTTTGCACATTTGTTCGTCTGATGATCCAAAAATGATATCATCTACGTACACTTGTACCAAGATGAAGTGTTCTCCCTTTCTCTTAACGAACAGCGTACTATCTATCCTACCCCTTTCAAACCCGTTCTCTAATAAATGGTTGGATAAAGTCTCGTACCACGCCCTTGGTGCTTGATGCAATCCATATAGAGCCTTATCTGGGCGGCTGTTCTACATACACCAGCTCCTTCACTTTCCCATAGAGGAAAGCACTCTTAACATCTTATTGATATACCTTAAAGCCCTTGAAGGAAGCAAAAGCCAGAAACAACCTAATGGCTTCCAGTCTTGCTACTGGCGCAAACACCTCATTGTAGTCGATTCCCTCCTCTTGGTTGAAACCCTTTACAACTAACCTAGCCTTGTTGCGAGTGACTATACCCCGATCGTCTCTTTTGCACTTAAAAACCCATTTGGTTCCTATTGCAATTTCCCCTCGAGGTAATGGAACTAACTCCCACACTTCTAGTTTCCTAAACTGAGAGAGTTCTTCCTGCATCGCTTCAACCCAGGAGTTATCCTTTAGTGCCATTTGCACATTCTTAGGCTCTACTTGCGAGATGAATCAAGAATAAAGACATGTATGATATGCCTCGGAGTCGTTTATCATCGACAACAACACAGTGTTGTTATTTAAACTACTCCTAGTCCTCACACCCTCGTTAGGATTTCCTATGATGCTTTCTATAGGATGGTTCTTGTTGATCCTAGAGGTCTCTATCTCGTCAACTCTCAGATTATCTCCTAAGTTAGATCCTATTTCACCTAATGGGGAACATCCTCAGATTCCACATTTTCCTCCTCGTGGACATTTTCCTCAGAGTTGGAATTTGGTGCCTGAGTCTGATTCTCAGTTTAAGGTGCCTCTGGATCAGTAACTTCTGGAGATCCATCTTCAGTCGAAGAAGGCTCGGATGTGGATTGAAATGTAGTCCTCGGAAAGGTATGACCTTCGTCATTCAGATGCAACGTCGCCATGTCCTTTTCGATTGTACCTGCATCTTCATCCAAAGGAATGTTAAATGACTAAAATAATTTATCATAGTCAAATATCCATTCCGGACCTGTTTGGGGTTCATGTGTATAACTTGTGACTTCAATGTTATACACAATTTCCACTGTACCATTTGTTTTATTAAAAACCGTTTGTTTGGTGAGTTCGGCACATAACCTAGGAAGTATCCTTCGTCAGCCTTTTCACCAAACTTAGGTTGATGTTTTGTTCGCAGTAAAGTACATGGTACCCCAAACGGTTCGAAGCCAGTTAAATTAGGTGGCCGTTTATTCAAAATTTCATAACAGGTTTTGTTCAAAGATTTGACAGTTAGGACTCGGTTTAAAATATGACATGCGGTATTCACTGCCTCCCCCCAAAACATGGTAGGAAGCTTTGAATCCGAAAGCATAGTCCTAGCTGCCTCAATCAATGTCCTGTTTTTACGTTCGGCCACCCTATTTTGTTGAGGCTCATATGGTGCACTAAATTGATGCACTATGCCCTTTGAGAGGCAATATACACCAATTACAGTGTTTTTAAACTCTGTTCCATTATCACTACGTAGCCTTTTAACCCGTGTTCCATAGGAATTCTCCACTTTGTCTAAGAACCCGATGAGCTTGGAAGCCGTCTCGTCCTTTGTACCTAGAAAGAAAACCCAAGAAAATCGTGAGTAATCGTCAGTGATAACCAAACAATACCAACTACCTCCTATACTCCTTTTGTTGACTGGTCCGAAGAGATCCATATGCAACAAATGGAATGTAGAGGTTATGGAATTCTGAGTCTTGGACTTGTGTGCCTTCTTATGTTGCTTGCCCTTCTTGCATGGTAGGCACTTGTCCTCGAACTGAAAACTCTTCATAGGCACACCTCGCACCAATCCATGTTTCGTTATATAGTTCATTTTTCTTAGGTGCAAGTGTGCCATGCGTCTGTGCCACAACACTGATTCCGTCTCCGAAGCTTTGGATAACAAACAGATTGGCCCCATCGAAGTCTCCGGCTTGTTCATATCAAGCATGTACAAGTCATTCTTCCTTGGTGCCCGCATCAATATCCACTCTTCAGGAATCTTGAACCCCGGTTTTAGCACTAACGCTTCAGTGTCAGTGAACAACACTGAATTCTTCTTGTCACAGATTTGAGATACACTAATGAGATTGTGAACCAGTTTATCAACGTGATAAACTTGATCCAACTTGATCGTCCCATTAGTGACCACTCCAGTACCCGTGATGTTTCCTCCCTTGTTTCCCGCGAATGATACAAATCCTCGATTCCCACCCTTGAAGTCTGTAAGGAGACTTCTTTCCCCTGTCATGTGCCTGGAGCATCCACTGTCGACGAACCACTTGTTGTTTGGGCCTGTGGTAATCTCCTGCACATGAAAGAAAATAGGTTAGTTATCACGGGGAACCCAAGCCATAACTGACTTGGTTATACCATTCTCGTCCACATACTTAAACTCTTTCAAATACCCATCTTGCCTTTCAGGTGACTTGGGTCGTTGAACAGGAGTTTGTTGTGGTGCCGAGTGATGTAAATTCACTCTCTGCCTTTGAGTAGGCATTTGTTGTGGAGCTCTTGAATAATTCCGATTATATTGTATTTCAGATTGTGATCCCTGAGCTCTTACCGGTGTGTGATGCCTAATAGGAGTGTGTGACCTAACCGGAGTGTATGCTCTGCTAGGCGTTGTGCTTCTATATTGTTGTTGAGGTCTAGACCTAGATTGATTTAAGACTCGATTCGGTGAATTAGTCCTAACCCCTTCCTTTGGTCCAACCTTTACCGGTATTTGTTTCACAACTTGTTTTGGTGTAGTCTGCACAGTTTTCTCGGTACTCTGAGAACTACTAGTGCTCGCCACACTTGTTGAGGGCTTAACTGGTGTTGGCTTCCCTGTCTTAGGTGTAACATCAGTTTTCCTAAGCGGACAGTTAGAAGCAACATGCCCCTTTTCATGACATCTAAAGTAGGACATCTTGTCAATGTACTTCTTGTGTGTGCCCTTAGTCTTAGGTGTCTCATTTGTGTCCTGGTCTTTTTGAACTTCTATTGCGACTGGTTCCTCGTCCTGATTATTAAAATCAATTTTATGTTTTCCAGCAGGTGTTTCACTGGAGGAAGACACAAATTTGACTTTCTTAACCTTGACGGTTGTATCAGTCACCTTAGGTGTATTTTCTTTTACAGGCTCAGATATAGATGCAGGTATGTCCTCTAAGTCTACTGATTTATCAGTTTTCTCCTGAGGTTGAGGCACGTAGTTTGCATTAAAAGGAAGAGGAATCTCATGAAATCCTAGACCTACAGGCTTTTTAGATTGGCGTTGAGCATCTAAAACTTTCCCTAGGTTCAGACTTGAATTCCTGAACTTTTCTAGCTTACTATTGGCCTCTGCTACCTTCACCTTAGTTTCAGCTAGCTCTACTTCTTTGGTCTTTAGATCTTTGGTCAAAGCCTCTACATGCTCATACATCAGTTCTAATCTAACGCACTGCTCACTCAGATTGTCTTTTAGAACTATGACATCTTGTGCATCAGCTTTAAGTTTATCCTTAAGATCTTGGTTAATGTCATTCAGGCTAGCGTTATCAGATTTTAAACAATCATTTTGAGCAGTTATGTTTTTATGTGATTCTAAGACTAGATTCAACCTATCGTCAGAAGTAACACATAACATACATAATTCATGAAAAAGAGAGTAGTTCAGACTAACCTTTGTGTTATCGGATTCCACGTTGGCCATTTGAGCGGCAAACTCCAGAAGCGTCTGATCATTCGTCTTCTCCACCCACATCGGACTGCTGTCCCTTGTGGTCTGCTCTTCCCCTTCACATCCATTCTCAGTGACTTCAGCCATGAAGGCTCTAGCATTAGATTCCGGATGTGAGCTCCAGTCGTAGGTACCATCCAGCTGTCTGTCTGATGTGACGTTCGATAATAGACCAGCTAGATTGGCTTGACCGGAAGATGAACTCGGAAGGTATCTCTGTTGAGACTGATTCTGAAATTGTCCATGATGCTGATTCTGCCCTTGGTAAGTATCTACCTTCGGTCTCTGACATTCTCTGGCGAATTGTCCCAGACCTTGACAATTGTAGCATTTGACTTTGGACTTATCAAAGTCAATCCCCTTATTATTCATCGTCAGATTCCTCCCAGTCCGTTTGATGAATCTTTTAACCCGTTGGGTTACCATGGCCAGTTGCCATTTGAGATCCATTTCCTCAAGATCGTCAGGGTCTACCTGATCATAGTCTTCATCCCAGAGAGCAGGATCGTTTATCTTCCCCTGAACGCAGTTTCCATACGCGGCCACGAATGACGCAAGCAAGTTCAAATGCTCTTCGGCCGATTTAGCGCTCATGGGCATCTTCGAGTAGCCCTGAGATGTTGATGCCTGTGCTGCTTGAGGTTGCTGTTCTTTCGATCTTCCCAACCCTAAGAACGCTCTATTCAGTGTGTCATTAGTCTCCGCTGGTGACGAAGTTTCTCCGGTGAAAAACGCTGTAGCAGTCTTCAGATCAGCAGCGGCTGAAGGTTTTGTTGATTTTCCAAAATACATGGCTGGATTTTGGACTTGTTCATAATCCGTTTCGGCC
The DNA here is from genome assembly GCA_020465985.1 of Centrapalus pauciflorus. Lineage (NCBI taxonomy): Eukaryota > Viridiplantae > Streptophyta > Magnoliopsida > Asterales > Asteraceae > Centrapalus > Centrapalus pauciflorus. The sequence goes on along the minus strand of JAANYP010006793.1, from coordinate 2,789 downwards.
TTTAGTAGCTCGAAATGATATGCCCGCAACGTTCCCATGATATCCTCCAAAAATTGAGTATAGTACTTATCTTCATTAAGCTTGATCATGGCCACGTACATCGCCCATTTGGCTGGTAAGGAATCAAGAAGCTTATTGCTTTTTTCTGTGTCATTATACTCAATCCCATGACTTTCAAGCTCCGTCAACAGATGATAAAAGCGAGTGATGGTATCATCCAGCTGTTCATCCTTCAACGCCTTGAAAATCGCAAACTGTTGTTTCAACAACTCCATGCGCTTCCTTCGAACCCTCGGATTACCCTCACACCTCTTTTCTAGCGACTCCCAAAGCTCCTTAGATGTCTTTTGAGTCCGGAATGTGTGTAGTATATCATGAGGCAAATCCATTCGAATAATCGAGAAAGCTCTGTTCTCGGCTTCATACAGTTTCTTATCATCCTCCTTCATCATTTGGTATGATAAGACTCTTTGACGGCCTTCGACTTCCAAGATAGGTGGAATGTATCCTTCGTCAATACATACCCACATGCGCATGTCATTGAAACGCACAAAATCGGCAAATCGATCTTTCCACCAATAATAATCTTCGAGTTTCATCAGCTTAGACGAAGTATTAGCCTTTCCGACCTCATGATCCATTTCTAGAAACTTTTGAAGATTTGACATTGTTTCAAAAGTAATTGAATTGAACTTAATAAACTTAATTCGAAACTAATTTAATTTAATTCTTTCGACTTTAGATAGATTCGAATATAATTAAATTTAAATTTATTTGGGATTAAATTCGATTAAGTTTTGTAATTCAATTAGGTTCGAAATTGATGACAGATTCGAAAGTCTCCAAACTCGAAGGTCAAGGCAAACTCGAAGACTCAGTAGATTCGAAGCCCTATTCGACTATAGTCTAAACTCGAATCAAACTCGAATGACAGCAAACTCGAGACCCTAATCGACTTTAGCACAAACTCGAATTAGATTCTAAACACTCTGTATCAAACTCGAAAGGAGCGGATTTGGTTAGACTCGAGACTAAGTAAAACCCTAATTACTCCTAACAGATTCGAGCGCCGCAAACTCGAAAAACGGCTAATACTTCGATTTCTTTACGTTTTGCAGATTAAATCAATATTTTTACAATGAAAAATATTGATTTCGATCAAAAACATGAAAAACACGAAGTATTTCCCGGATGACAATTTGCTAAGCTCGAAAAACACGAAAAACACGAATTTGAGAGAAAAACCGTCCAAAAGCGTCAAGAAACCTAGGATGTATCTAGATGAACATGAAGAACACCAAGAACACCCCGTAGGCTCTGATACCACTTGTAAGGTCTACTGGACACGGATCTATCTAGACGCGGAACCGTCAACGAGTGCGGAATCCTCGTTAACGGGTAGACGGTAACACCTCTCACTAGGAACACAGAGACTATCAATAAGCTGTACGAACTACGACGGACGCACCTACGAATTGATTCTCTCCGAAACAACACCAACACTGATGATAAACTCGAAATCGCCTTTTGCTTAATCTCTCTCAAACTCTGCAAAAAGTCTCATAATTATTCGAGTCTACCCCTAATTATAGAGGCTAATTCGAGTCTGCCATGGGCCAAACTCGAATCAGGCCGAAGGCCCATTCGAGTTTGTCCCCTCTGACACTCTCGAATCTGCCTAAGTGAGTACATTCGAATCTGCCTAAGTGACTCATTCGAATCTGACCTAGATTCGAATCCTAGTCCTTAGAGATTTCGAATTTACTTTTTCACATAATTAACTTAGTATTGAAACTTATGTTTTTATCTTATGCTTGAATTTGTCTTTGAACTTTATGTTTGAACTTCTTGTAATACGTTACATCAAGTTCAAACATACAATCAATAACTGCCAAACATATACAAACATATATATCCAACACTCGTTAAGACTTAACCCTTTGAATATTACTTAAACCAAAATGTTAGATCACTTAGACTGCTATCGTCACCAGGGTGTTGTTACCAACAACATTTCCCATGTCTCGATCCATCGGTTTCCCAGCCTGGTTCGAGTTGTTAAAATTTTTGCCACGACGACAGAAGGGCCCTACCACGAAGTCTTGTGGCGATCAAAGAAACCCTTTTGTTTTCCGGCACCCCTTTAAATTCAAAAACCTCTTCCACGGTAGCCAACCAGTCAATAAAACCCTCTGGATTCAGACTAACCCCATCGAATTCTGGGATATCAATCTTCATTCCAGCCTCCCAACGCCTGTTATCATCCCTACGATGATTGTTCCTCGGCCGCCCCTCCGATTCATCATCGGAAGACGAACGGTCACCTGCAAACGGATTAACTCCTTCATCATCGTGACCATGATTCATCATTTCCGCCATCCGATCGGTCAGTTGATCGACCATCTGATCCAATCGCTGGTCCATCCGTGCCATAAGTCGCTCCTCCATCTCCACTTCGTGCACTGGTCTCTGTCTTCGTGGAGGCATTTCGAACAGGAAGTTCGGCTTTGATACCAACTGATGCAGCGTAGAAAATAGAAAACCAAAGATAATCCGTTGATTCCACGAATACCCGGAAGATCTTAACCAAACTCACGTTGATTCACAGGAATACCGCGAATTTGGCCTTCAAAATTGGTTCACACAAAGAACACAAATTTGGGAGAGAAAACTGAAGTTTCATAAAAATTGAAAGTGACCATCCAAGTTCACACATTACAATATTAAAAAGAAACAGAAAAACATAAACGGGCCAAAATGATAATGGGCCAAACACACGGGCCAAAAAA
>JAANYP010006792.1:0-137668 GCA_020465985.1 Centrapalus pauciflorus | reverse complement strand
TGCATATCCCATCTCCCCATGATGAGGTGCCTTTAGACCAAGGCACTGCAGAGGGAACCACCACTGGTCTTCATGAGGGTGCTGCAACACAAGCAGCATCTGAGAGGCCCCAAACATCATCTCCTTCTCCTATTGATGCAGCTACAGCCGCTGCTGAAGGACCCCTTGATCCCTCTAACCTGGGCCACCTTACTTTTGCTCAGGCTATGGAACTATTGTCCAAAGCTTCTCTTCCTTCTCCCTCTCATCCTCAAACATCACCCTCATCATCCTCTTCTCCATCTACTCACTCCAAACAGTCCACCCATACACCACCATCTCCCAAAGACCTGCCTTTGAAGGATCAGCTTTCATTGCTGACCAACAAAGTTGGTTCTTTGGAACATACCATGCACTCCCTACCATCCATCATCTCAGACTCTGTGTCTGAGCCAACTCAAAAGGATTCTTTGATACGTTTAAAGAATCCTTCCCAGTTACTCCACAAGCTGACCACTCTCCACAGCTGCTTGCACTCACTGCACAGCTGCAAAGTGTAACCAACTCTCTTTCCTCTATCCTCTCCTCACAACAGGACTCTGTGTCCTCTATGACAGCTATTTCTCAACAGCTGTCCTCTCTCCTCACTTCTTGTAATACTACCATTCCTTCCACATTGGCCAGCCTGAACACTCTTATAGGTTCTCTATCAAATTCTGTGTCATCAAACCTTGCTGATGTGCAAGATTCTCTTGAACTTCATCTTGCACAGCTCCAAAGTTTGTTGTTCACAGCTTCTGATAGAGACAACATTGTTAAGCTGACCACTTTTGCTGATTCCCATTCTTCTTCTCTTCAAAACTGTCTTTTCCAGCTTGGTGAGGTGAAGGACAACTTGGCTTACTTAGTGAACAGCCTTGTTGGTCCTAAACCTCCCAAACCTGCTGGCAAGCCTGCTGACTTTGTGTCTTCGGGCAGACCAGGGGTTGAAGTCGCTGCAGATTCATCTCCTTCAAAGGGGAGAAATCATTGCCTCGAAGACTACAGTCTACAGGGGGAGAAGATTTCCTTCTCCTAAAGGAGATACCAGTGTCTGCAACCCAAACTGTCACCAGCAGAAACCAGGTGCAGCTGAAGGTTGCCTTCCCCAAGCTGCTAATGCTACTTCAGGCCTGGCCTTCTCCAAAACCTGCTCAGTCTAGAGGGGAGAAGTCATTCCTGAGGAGGCCTAGCAGCAAAAGAGGCACCTTATTCTTTCACAGGAAGAAACAAGAAGAAGAAGAAAGTAATTCCCTGAAGCTGCTGTTCCGCCTAAAAGCAGCAGCTAAAGGAAAAAGAAAAGGCAGCGTGGATCCTAACTGAGAGAAAAAACAGGCAGAAAACTCAGTTTCACCAAAGCCAGAGCCAAAGAGAATGGGCACCTCCCTATGCACAAATACTTTGAGTTAGGGAAGAACAACTTAAAGGCTTGAAGAGTTAAGAAAAGAAGAACATCTGCCAAAGCCTGCTAAGTCCTTGCCCTCCAAGAAGCAAAGAAAATAAAAATGGGTCTACCTTGGAGGTGCAAAAGAAATAATGGAAGCTGCCAAGCAATCAGCAGGAGAAAAAGGGAAGGAAGTGGAAAAAGGTACTCAGGTCTCAGTGACCAAATCAACAGTACCTTCTGCCAGAGCCAAATTCCATTTTGACAACTTGGCCAAAAAGAAATTTCATGATGTTGCCACTAGAAGGCTAGCCAAGGAAGGAATTGTCAAAGCTGTTCCCATATCAAGAAAAGGCACTCAGTGGAAACTTCAGATCACAAGGATGGGTGCAACAGGCCCTGAATTGGAATCATATGATCACGCTGATGTGGCTCAAATGGGTTACAGGGAATGGGTGGAACTGGCAGTTGCCCTGAGCCAGTCAAAGTCAGAAACGGGCTAAGACTTATCAGGGCATAACATAAATGAAGCTGATGGAGGAGAGTGAGTGGAGTTGGCGCCCTGATCCCCTTAAAGAAGTCAAAGAGGGTGTATCTGTGACTCCCCCCTAAATTCAGGCCAGAGGAAAAAGAGAGAGTTCAAGCTGGAAAGAACTCCTTATTGATGATTGAACAAGGAGATTAATGCTGTGGAATATTAAAGGAGTTGGACCACAGCCTGCTGAAGGAGTTGATTTGAAGATGGCAAAGTTAATTGAAGAGCCTGAGTTAGGGGCATTTTTGTGGATCCCCTTAATCTCAGAAGAAATGTTTCAAAGAGCTTCTTGACCTAACACCAAAGTTGGTGCTTAAGCAGCTTTGCAGCCTTCAGAATTGCCACCATCATTCAGTCAGTCCCAGCAATGGAGAGACACAGCTGTCCTGGGAAGAGCTGAAAGGATTTTATGACAGAGGTGAGCTCCAACAGTTTCTACTTTATGTTTCTTACAGCTTGAATATTGAAGAACATGAAGAAACAAGGGAAGAACTTCTAAAAAGATTCAAAGAAGGGATGCCACCCCCTGTCGAATGAAGTCCACCTGCCATCTGGGTAGGTGAAGAATGGAAGCTGTCCATTAGTTGGACAGGCTTGCCATTATCTGCTCCCGTCTCAATCAGTCCAAATCTTGTACATTAGTTGTACATTCTGTACATTAGTTGTACATTCTGTACATTAGTTGTACATTTTTACATTAGTTGTAAAATACTTTAGTACATTAGTTGTACTCTTGTAAGAACATGTGTTGTTCTAGGATAGTCAAGAATCAGTGTATATATAAACTGATCTTTTACTTTACTGTAATGTTGTAATTTTATTTCAGCAAATGTACTGTAAAAATATATAGTGATTTTTGACAGGACCAGCTTGAACTGGTTATTGCAAATAGGGGGAGATTGTTAGGCACAAAAAGGCCTCAGTCAAACCTGCTCTACATCTGAGGGGGAGATTTTATAATCAAACCTGTTGATGCATTTGAAGGTAAAATTTAAGGCCTATTATATGCCTTATTGAAACCTGAAAATGATTTGCATATCAGTCTAAAGCTGTTCTAATACGTTGCATGTGTTGCAACCAAGACAGTTTGTCCAAGCTGATCAGTCTGCTGATCAGGCTGGACATAAACTGTCTACGCTGCTCTACACTGTTGAGCAGCTTGGGCATTTTTAAATGTGTTCTGTTCTTTGTGAACAGAACCTGTTCTTTGTGAACAGGCTAAACACTTTATGGAATTTGTTTCCAAGTCATCATGTATTGTTTTTAACTACCAGATCAGTTTACACAGTTGAAGACAAAGTGGAAAGCAGAACCGCTCAGCCTGCCCAAGCTGTTCTGTCACATGAAGACAAACGGATATTTGAAAAAGGGTGACAGACCTTTTTCTTATATCAAAATAGGCCTTTACAAGGAAGAAAAACGCAAAGTTGACATTCCTAAAATGGTTAAAGGCAATGCAACAGTAGAAAGTAAAAAGACAAAAGATTTGCACGTCTGCTTTTCAGAAAAGTGCAGAAAAGCTCTATTGTCTTTTCAAACAAGACTTCTACTTTTTCGTTCTGTCCAATGAAGATGTTTCTCTTAGATCCTCTGTGTGAGTATAAAAGGAAGCTTCTAAGGTCAGAAAGAATGTGAAGAAAGCTAAGTGCTTAAACCAAGAGTGAACGTGCAAGTGTGATATTCATGCATGCAAATCTTCTGTAAACAAGCTTCTGTGTGACTAAGCTGTTTACCTAAGCCGTTCCTTAAAGTCTTGTAAAATACAGTGAGTGCATCTTAGTGAGTGTGTTCATTGTAATCTAGTGTGAGTGTGTCTTAGACTAGAAACCATACTGTTGTATTCTGTCATCTCAGCTTGAACAATTCCGCAGTCAAGCTTGTTTGTAATTAACATTTGTTGATAATACATACAAACATTGAGAAAAAGAGTGTGTAGTTTTTAAATACTGTATTCACCCCCCCCCCCCTCTACAGTTTATTACTATATACTTTGGGAACCTTTCGGGACCTACAATTATAATAATTAAGAACAATTTCTGCCACGTGTCACCCTTCTAATGCCTCATTTTTTCATTTTCCCGCTCTTTTTCCAAAAATAAAAATTAACATTAATTTAAGTAACATTCTTTTCATTTAATTGATTTAATTTAAACTTTATTGTTGAAACTTATTATTTTTGTTACCTAAAATAATTCAAACTACAATTAATATTCATTAAAAGTTTTCAAGATTAACAAGCTAAAATATTTTTTTTTAAAAATCAATAAAATAATAAACTTCATGTTTAAATGTCCTACAGAGTAAATAATTTAAAAAATATCAGTAAAATAAAAAAATTTGTTTTATAATAAAATTTTTTAAAAGATTGACTTAGAGTCATCATTTTTTACCATTAAATCAATAAATCAATTATTTTGGATCACATTTTAGTCGTCTTCTTTGACTTAAACATTGACTTAGAGTCATCATTTTTTACCATTGACTCAATGATTTTGCATGTATGTCATCTTTTTATTGGTTTTTATTGTATCTTAATTTTTAAAAAAAAAATTGAAGGTTTTTAAGAGATCCCACCTCTTTATTAATATTTAACTTATAACGAATCTTTAACATCAATCCATGTAATACATGAGTATTAATCTAGTTGATTTATAATTGAATGAGTTAAGTTGGAACCAATTTGGTCAATATGTGATGTTTGAAAATTTGTGTTTAGACACATCATCACATACTTTTTAAGTATTAAGTGGTAAAATTTTTAATGTTTGTTGAGTTGACCAAAATTTTTAAAACTTTTATTTCATTTTAAAATACAGTTTTTTATATTTATTTTAGTTTTTTATTACTTATCTAATATTTACTTTTTATACGTTTTTTTTCTTTTAGTTTTCTATCATCTATCCTATTTACTTTATAGTTTATTTATCTTACTTTTCTATCACCTATTCCAATTTTTTAAACTGAAAATGCATCATTTAAACAAGTTTTCTAATGAGAAGTGATTTGTACACAACAACAAAATTTTATCATACACAACAATTTCATATAAAAAGACTATTTTATCCTTACTTTTAGGGGTAACATGCAATGATAATAAAAGTGTTAGTAAGGTTAAGATACTCACTTTATATAAAACTAGTTTATGAACCCACATTTTACGTGGGTCATTTTTAATAAATATTTGGTTACATAAAATGTATGTTAACTTAAAATTAAATTATATAAATATTATTTTTATAAAAAATACAAGAAAGGTACAATAATTTGTCATATATATTATTTATATGTTAAATATACATGAATTGTAGTTAGTTTTTCCGTAAAAAAAAATATTTATAAAATTACATACTTATATTATATCGATATACTTTGAAATTTTAATTTTATGTATTTTATTTTATATTATTTTAAAAATAATAATATTTATCTTTTATATTTATTAATATTTGTAGATATTAGAAATAATGAATTATATTTATCTTTTATTTTATTTTATGTTAGAAATAATAATGTCTAATTATGATGATGATGGTAAATAGCATTATTAGATAATGTCAAATAGTGGATAGAGTTAAATGTTTATTAATGTTTATAGATATTAGAATAATAGATTGTATTTATCTTTAGATTTATTTCATTTTAAAAATTATAAAATTCATTTATCTTTTGAAGTTGAAACGTAGTGACGCCATGTGGCGTTTTTTGTTCCCCTTTATTATATATATAGATAGATAGATATAGATTGTTATGTATGTCAAAACTTTGTTATGTACAAATCACTTCCATTTCTAATTTCATGTATACCCTTATTTTTTCTGGAAAACTCCATATTGAAAAGTAACTAAGTTTCATTAACTAAACGCAAAACGTTTAAAGTTAAAGTATGATAACTTATAAATGTTCAAATGACTTTAGGATGCTTTCGATTCGTTAAAATCATAGGAAATGAAATCGTTTATGTTTTCAAACTTTTTTAACTAATGGTAGTTACACAAACAAATATTAACAGAGTATCATCTCTACTTTAATAAGAAAAGAGAAAAAAAAAATTTACATTAAACCTAATTTTCTACTTTCTTTCATGAAATTTTAAAGCTCTCTTTACATTATATAAAAAATCTTTGTAAACCCGACGTAATTTCATGGTCTCAATTCTATCATACCAAACGCACATTGTTGTATTTAAGAAATGGTTGGTTAAATACTTTTAAGCGTAATGGATAATAAATTATATACTAAATGAAAATTATGAAACAAATGATAAAAATATGTATACTTAACAATCACCTAATTCAATATTGTATGTACCCCACAAAAAAATAAAATCAAATTCCTCCCACACAATGAGCATTAAAACACTAAAATCAAAATCAAATCAAATATTACTAATATGCAGTGGGCCGAACCAAAGCAATTTAATTAGTCAACTATGCCCATTTGGCTCCAACTATTTATGTGCCCACTTAAATTTAGCCTAGTTAAGTGGATTACATGAACATTTCTGTATCACACAAAATGATGAATTCATAATATTAACATTTAATATTGTTTCCTATGTGAAAAACACACCGGTTATTAAAGTTTAAAGCCTAGGCTAAGCCCGTATATAGAACTCAAATATATCTTTATTTATTAAATTGAAACTAATTCGACTCAAATATATCATCTTCTAGTTCGATCTTGATCGTTTGAGAAATCTTAACGTATGCTCGTGTGTGTTTTTTTTGTCTAAATGTGTTTATTGCGTTCCACTAGCGTAATCGGAGTGGATGATGTTGTTGCTCATTTATGCTAGTAAATTTGTGGCATTGGATGCACTTACATAGATTTGTGTAGTTGGAAGCCATTAGTGATATTTTGGGGTCAAAAACTGAAAAGTTTTGCAACTATGAGTGTTGTTCATGCATGATTAGAGGTCTAAATTGTGTTCTAGTTATGATATATCAATTATTGAAAATGGTCTCGTTTTAAGTTAAGCTAATTTGGATATAGTTTGTGTTGATCTCAAGCTAGAACAGACCGTTTATATGTTTGCACGACTTTACAATATTTGTAACGTTAGTAGAAGGCTTGAGCTTCTTGCATATTTGTTCAGGAGGCCGGCCTGCAACAAGTCTTGTCTAGTGATCGAGGTTTATGTTATAAGTTTTATGTAAACTAAGAAATAAAGGGAGTTTCTTAATTCTTTTTGGGACATGTTAGGACCTTGTTAAGAGTTGTTTTAAATTATTTAATCATAAATATAATTCAAGGTGAAAACTTTTTAGTTTGTTTGATTGGGATGATAATGAGATCTTTGTGGAATATGATCCTCAATAAACTAAGATTTTGTTCTGAGATGTGAGGGTTCTATTAAGGAATATTAAAATCTAATGAGGGTCATTTAGGAGACCTTAAATGCATTTTAGGGCTTTAAGATCTTGGAATGCATTTATTAACTTAGAATTTCTTGTAATGATGTTGAGGTAGTTCTTTGAGTAGCAAGAAGAACTAGTTTTAGCTCTAAATTACTACATCTAGAGAGGTGAGTTTATATTGATTTACAGAACTTGATCCGTGTAAAAAATATCATTTTTTGCAAATATCTTATGGGATTTAAATTAATGATATTTTGCATATTGTTGTTTATATCATACTTATGTCATGGGTTGTGTTTTCGGTAAAAATTTTCATCGAAAACAATGGTTTCTAGAAAACGCGTTTAGATCTATTGTTTTTTTAATGTTTTCAGTTTTTAGGTTTCAAATTACAAGTAAACTTGTAAACACATTTTTGAGGTTTTCGTCTTTTGTTTTCAATCTAGTCATTCAAATTTATGTTATAAAGGGAGTGAAAAATGAGAACTCAAAAAATATTTATAACACATCTAAACACATCCCATATCTAAAATGGGTTTTCATAAAAATCATGATGTTTTTAGTTTTTATTAAATACTTCAAACCGAAAATTCTCGCTTACTAAACGCACAATTAAATGTTTTTGATAAATTTTGCTTTTGAAAATGGGTATGGTAAACCATTAAGGTTGATGATGTGCATGCACAAAGTTGTCCTATAAGTTATGTAAATAAGCATAACAATGAAAAGTGATGGTAACGAAAGCAAAGAGATAATAACGCTAATGTTGAAAATGGTCAAACAAAAAAGGTAATAATAATGAGGGTTAATATTGAAAAAACCCCACGGACTTTCATGTAATTATCGATTAAGTTACTGAACTTTTTTTCCGAGTGTTTAAGTCCCTAAACAAATTTTGTCTTATTCAAAACTATATACTTTTAACATGCTACCTGCTTAACAAGTAAAACAGTTTGTTTCTCGAATAGTTTATTATTAAAAAACCAACTTTCTTTTCCAATTTTCACGATTAAGTCACTGGACTTTCTTTTTTCTTGTTTAGGTCACTATGCCGTTTACCGGTTAGTGACCTACTAAACATGTCAAATATGTAGTTTTGAATAAGACAAAAATTGTCTAGGGACTTAAACACTCGTAAAAAAAATACAGTGACTTAATCGATAAATTCATGAAAGTTTAACATTAACCCTAATAATGATAACATGGATTAGAGGTTTTTGGATAACCATGGTGAGTCATGAAGTAAAATACGTTATTATCTAGCAACTATTGCTTATTACATTAGTATAACTAGTTTATTAACTCGTGTCGGATAATTTTAATAAGGGATATTTATGCAAAATAAAAAAACTCTTGAGTTGGATCATTCTTATGATTAAAACTCTCAACCATTTTTATTGTACAAAAAACCATCAACCAGTAAAATCTCACGAAATTAGGATATTATTGAAAGTCGCAGGTCACCGACGACACGTCATTAGTAACCATCAGAATTTCACCGAAAAAGTAAATTTCAACAAAAAAAAAACACAATTTTTAACAAAAAAAAAATTCAACAAAAATTGTGAATTTGAATCATAAAATACAGACAAGTGAGTTCGCTGGAGAGAAGGTTCGTCGGAGACAAAGGGTTGGTCAGCAGAGTGCAACCAAATCATCAGGTTGCAAGACATTTTTAAAAAAAAATCTCATTGTGATAAGTTTTAGTCTGTTTGTGGGTTTTTTTTATGCAATGAAAAATGGTTCGGTGTTTTAACTACAAAAATGATCCAACTTGAAGGTTTTTGACGTAAATTTCCCTTATAACTAATATGTCTTGAAACTTGGAAGTGTTCAATGTTTTATATGTGTGTTTGTTTATGGGGTTATATGCCAAAAATAGCAACAACTTTTCATAGTTTTACCGTTTATACCAACATTATTTATTTTTTATCATTAATAGCAACAACTTTTGTATTTTTTACCGATTATACCAACTTTTGACCTGTAAACCTGCTATAGCAGGTTACCATCCATTAATACCAACAACTTTTATCTTTTTACCAATAATAGCAACAACGTTTTATATTTTTACCAATAATAGCAGCGACTTTTAACTTTTTACCAAGGGTTATATGCCAAAAATAGCAATAACTTTTTGTAGTTTTACTGTTTATACCAATATTATTTATTTTTTATCATTAATAGCAACAACTTTTGTATTTTTTACCGATTATACCAACTTTTGACCTGGAAACCTGCTATAGCAGGTTACCATCAATTAATACCAACAACTTTTATCTTTTTACCAATAATAGCAACAACGTTTTATATTTTTACCAATAATAGCAACGACTTTTAACTTTTTACAAATAATAAAAACATATCAAATTAAATTTTTCTTTATCTTTAACTAATCATTACTTTAAAGAAACTAAATTTATGAAAATCGAAATACAATCAAATAAGTTCATAATCCATTTTTTTGTTTATATTTTGTTAGAGATAATTCAAATGCAATGTGTGCTTATAAAAATATAAACAATGTGTTTTCTATAGACATTAAAAAATGAATATTATTTTGATTAGGGGTGAGCATGGATCGATTTTAGGAAAAAAAAAACAAAAAACTAAACCGAAACATCAGTTTCTATATTCAAGAAATCGTTCGGTTTGGATTTTAAACGATATGGTTTTATTTTGGTTTCGGTTTTTTTGTCATGGTTTTCTATTTCAATTCTTTCTTTCTAAAACAAAAAAAAAACACACACACAGAGATTTATACACACACACACATATGTATTGGAATAAACATATATATGGATACGTAAAATCAATAATATATAACACTTAATGCATTCTTTCACAAACAAGATTTAGACATTAAATTATTTTATCAACCATGAACATACAAATGGAATAATAATACAACAACAATAATCATCATAATATTCAAAGTGAATTTTAGTCTCATATGAAATTTAGACATTGAAAAGTTCAAATTTTCAATAAAAAACTTAAATGAAGAAATGTAACGAGGGAATAGTATTTATAAAATTTAAAATTATAAAACTTCAGGGCGGTTTGGTTTTTTCCGGTTTATTTTGACCTCCAAACCGAAACCAAACCGAAATTTTTGGTTTTTGAAAATTCAAAGTCCAAACGGTTTGGTTTTTTGGTTCCGGTTTTTTGGTTTTTTCGGTTTCAGATTGGTTAGCCTCAATTCTTCAAGAAATCAACTAATTTACTAACTAAATTCTTTGATTGATTCAAAGATTTCCAAACCCAAGTTTTAGTAGATTTCTTGTATTCAATTATCCATAATCCCTCTAAATAGATTACTATCTATTCTTTGGCATTTGTAAACACACTTATTTAGTTCTTGCATAATTTCATGATATGAATAGCAACATAAGAAGGTGAGGAACATGATGAAACTTTCATACTCACTTATTAAAGCATGAAAAATTATACCTTGAGTTTGTTAAATTGGTTGGACCAAATTCTTGAGCTTCTCCCAACAAAACTTGCAAGAATTCATGAGTATCAATTACTTATATTTGGTTATTGGAAGCTTAAGGCTCTTGTACTCATATTAGAATAATTGGATTATTAAATCATATATAATTATTCATAAAATAAACGGATGCAACTTTTTAATATTACAATTTTATTTATCAAATAAATAAAGAATTAATTATCAAAAAAAGAATACAAATGTAGCATAATGTGTTCATTATATTTCTATGACATCTTATACAAAATGATTTGAGTTTTACGTTGTCATATTACACTTAAATGGTCGACCCTATCATACCTATAAAACCCGGCTATGCATGAAAATATGACATATCAAAATAATCTTCATTTTTTAATGTCTATAGAAAACATATTTTTTTTATCTCTTTTATAGGCTCACATTGCATTTGATTTATTTTTATAAAATTTAAACAAAAAATGGATTATGAACTTATTTGATTGTATTTTGATTTTCATAAATCTAGTTTCTTTAAAGTAATGATTAGTTAAAAGTAAAGAAAAATTTAATTTGATATGTTTTTATTATTGGTAAAAAGTTAAAAGTCGTTGGTATTATTGGTAAAAATATAAAACGTTGTTGCTATTATTGGTAAAAAGATAAAAGTTGTTGTTATTAATTGATGGTAACCTGCTATAACAGGTTTCCAGGTCAAAAATTAGTATAATCGGTAAAAAATACAAAAGTTGTTGTTATTAATGATAAAAAATAAATAATGTTGGTATAAACGGTAAAACTACAAAAAGTTATTGCTATTTCTGGCATATAACCCACGAAATAAAAACATATCAAATTAAATTTTCCTTTATCTTTAACTAATCATTATTTAAAAAAAAAACTAAATTTATGAAAATCGAATACACAATAAAATAAGTTCATAATCCATTTTTTTTTTATTTTGTTAGAAATAAATCAAATGCAATGTGTGCCTACAAAAGAGATTAAAAAATATGTTTAATAATAGACATTGAAATATGAAGATTATTTTGATCAGGGGTGAGCATGGATCAATTTTTGGGAAAAACCAAACCGAAACATCGGTTTCTATATTCAAGAAACCGTTCGGTTTGGATTTTAAACGATTTGATTTTTTGGTTTTTATTTTGGTTTCGGTTTTTCTTTGTCATGATTTTCAATTTCAATTTTTTCTTTCTAAAACCAAAACACACACACACACACACATATATATAGTGTGTATATATGTATGTGTGTGTGTGTGTATATATAGGAATAAACATATATATGGATACATAAATTCAAAATATATAACACTTAACGCATTCTTTCGCAAACAAAAGTTAAAACTTTCAATAAAAAACTTAAAATGAAGAAATGTAACGAAAGAAGAGTATTTATAAACTTTAAAATTATAAAAATTCAGTTCGGTTTGGTTTTTTCCAGTTTATTTGACCTCCAAACCGAAATTTTGGTTTACGAAAATTCAAAGTCTAAACGGTTTGTTTTTTGGTTCCGTTTTTTTTTATTTTTTCTGTTTCAGATTGGTTTTTGGTTTTTTTGCACACTCCTAATTTTGATATGTCATAATGTGTTCATTATATTTCTATGACATCTTATACAAAATGATTTGAGTTTCACGTTGTCATGTTACACTTAAATGGTCGACCTTATCATACCTATAAAACTCGACTTTGCATGAAAATATGACACATCAAAATAATCTTCATATTTCAATGTCTATTATTAAACATATTTTTTTATCTCTTTTGTAGGCACACATTGCATTTGATTTATTTCTAACAAAATTTAAAAAAAATGGATTATGAACTTATTTAATTGTATTTCGATTTTCATAAATTTAGTTTCTTTAAAGTAATGATTAGTTAAAGATAAAGGAAAATTTAATTTGATATGTTTTTATTATTGGTAAAAAGTTAAAAGTCGTTGCTATTATTGGTAAAAATATAAAACGTTGTTGCTATTATTGGTAAAAAGATAAAAGTTGTTGGTATTAATGGATGGTAATCTGCTATAGCAGGTTTCCAAGTCAAAAGTTGGTATAATTGGTAAAAAATACAAAAGTTGTTATTAATGATAAAAAATAAATAATGTTGGTATAAACGGTAAAAATAAAAAAAGTTGTTGCTATTTTTGGCATATAATCCATATATATATATATATATATATATATATATATATATATATATAAAGAGGAAATAAAAAAAAGTGAACAGTCAGAAATCATAAAGCATTGAAAGCTTTTATGGCACAAAAATAAAAAGAACTTACGGTGAATGATCCCATGAGGTGAAAAGCTTTTATGGCATAAAAAGAAGCAAAAGTGGTACTAAAAATAATAGGGGTTTACGTTACTAAACTGAAAACCGAACAAGACCGTTCTGATTCGAAACCGAAAACCAAAAAACCCGATAATTATCGCACCGTTTCATTTCATTTATAAAATATTACGGATGGTCAAACCAAACCAAACCAAACATATGTATGAAAATATGTTAAAAAATTTTATTTATAGTTTCATTTAGAACTTTCGAAAACGTCGAATAACGAAATTTCGATTAAAATTTTTTATTTTAGTTGGTTTGTCAATTTTATAAATATAATTTTTATAATCTATGATACAATAGTTATCATAATTTTATTTTTAAAGAGAATTAAATTTTAAAATAGATATATAGACTACGTATCTATATATCGAATATGGTTTGAGAGAGTACCACCCATTATGCAGCGCACTAGAATGTACCACCTTAAAAAAAACTTTTTAAATTTTTTTTTCATAAACATGTTTTAATTAACATTATGAAGATCATATGTAAATTGTACATACATTCACATCTCCTAGCTCCTAAAAAATGATGTGAACACACACTTACATAAATATGAATATATCTGAACACACATTTATGTGATGTGTGTTTTCATGCACTTAGAGTGTTCGGATTTTTGTGAAATTCATATATCATTTGTGTAATGTTAACTAAAACATGTTCATGAAAAAAATTTTAAAAAAATTACTTTTAAGGGTGGTACCTTCTGGTGCGCTGCATAATGAGTGGTACCCACTTGAACCTAAATCTCTGTATATCTATATCTATCTATATTTATATCTATATCTATATCTATCTATTCTATTAAAAGAGTAACGAGATGTCACATGGCGCATAACTAGGATGCCACTTGGCTTCATGATATCATGACACGTGTACATCAATTTTTCTTCCTATTAATAAAATGAAATGTTAATAAAATAAATTTTAAATTTAAAATCTAAAGTATATCTACTTCTGCTTTCTGTTTTGTTTTGTGAACAAAAACCCACGATATCATGACACGTGTACATCAATTTTTCTTCCTATTAATAAAATGAAATGTTAATAAAATAAAATTTAAATTTAAAATCTTAAGTATATCTATCTTCTGCTTTCTGTTTTGTTTTGTGAACAAAAACCCATGAAACTAGGTTTTTCACAGTCGCCCTTTACTCTTCTCTTGTGCTTATCAAATACTCAACGACATTCCCGCTGAGCATAGGGGTTCTGTTACGTGATACACACTCGATTTCTTATCTACAGATTAAGGTAAATATAACTAATTCTTAACACCAATTCCCGATTTGTAGCAATCCACTTATTATTTTGATATTTAAAAGTTTTCAAATTTGAATAGCCACCTATTCCGGATGGAATTGGTGATTTAGTTGCATTTCGATCCTTATAATTTTGTTTCAGATTCATGGCGTGATTATTTTGTGTTTGAAGTTTAAAAAAATCAAATCTTTGATATACAATTGTTCACTTACTGTTGAATTATCAATGGATTCTCAAATCACTATGATTGATGATATTGATGTGATGAAGGATTCTTTTGTGATCAAAGTACGAGTTATTCGTCTGTGGAAGTTGCATGTCTTCAAAAATCCCTCAGAAACATATGCAATCGAGATGGTCCTGATTGATGAACAGGTTCGATATTTACATTCCTGTTGAGTTTTTAGTATTACACCTAGACACTAGACAGAAATGTCATTTTTGTTTCCTTTTTTCTGCTTACAGTATACATGAAATCAAACCATTTTTTCAGTATCAGAATTATATGCACAGTATAGTATCATCCACCATAAGACTAAAAGTCCTATGGATCGTGATTCATTAGTGCTAGCGAATTTGATTGAAATGATTTACAAATCTCAATTTAGCAGAAGACACACATGGTCACAATAGCAGTTTCGACTTAAACAGCTACTATAATTGTGACATTGGTCGAATAAATAACAGTCTGCAAGACAGCAACCCCTTATAAGTTATAAGTCCTCAATAGTACAGTACTACTGATCTTCCATAGTGGTCATTGTTGATCTGGATACTGACCCTAGGATACTGCATAGTGGAATGATGATGTTTTATTGTTTTGTTTCTTTTTTTATAGCTAATAATAGATGCCTCGACACGGTACCGTTGGCAGGGGAATTGGTCTTTTAAAGAGATTGAGAATGTCCAATGATGTGTGATTACAGGTCGGATAGCTCTCTGTCATTATAGTTACTCTCTCAACCTAATCGCAGAATCCAGGAAATTTCGTAAATAATGTTGAGTGTTAGGTCTAATTGTTGTCGAAAATAAAAAGCATGTCTTTATATTATAAAGAAAGGTAAAGCTTGCAACTTTGATGTTGTATAGAGAATCTTTCAGTTACTTAAGGACAATTGGTGTGTGATCAATATGATTTGGCTTTTAAATTAAGATCATGTTTCAGATCTTGCATTTTTGGAATTTGAAGGTGTTGTAAGGGATCAATGTCTCTTATCATATATGCAATGGCAGATGAAGGCTTAGCTACTATTTTATGTTGTCACTGGTGATTGGGAGTCTATGTTTAGATGGCTTTTGATGTTATTGACTTGTTCTGATGACCATGTATGTGATTACTATAGCTGGTGTCCACTTCTTCATTGATGGTAAGGAAAAAAAGAAGAATATTTTCTTTGAACATAATCACTAAGAAATTTGACCTTTTTAATAAAGGATGGTGGAGTGGATCTGAATATCTAACTTTCTTGTATTTCTTAGATTTATTCTCTAGGGTGCGAGTCACATTACTTTCAAATTGCATTCAATTTTTTTGGCCATGTAGGCTTAAAAAGCTAGCATCTCTTTGATTGCCATTGCACTTTATGGGAAGAAAATAAGAATCTATGAATCATCGTATTCTCTCCTATCTAAAGGTTTGGTCATGCGACTTTTTTGTTAGGCATTTCATAGAAATCTTATGTTACCGTTGGCCTTAAGTTTGAGCTGGTAGATTCTCACAGTTAAAGTAATTTAAATTGTAATGATCATCATGATCCTTTTTTCCCAACTTTTTTCCTTGTATTTCGGGTAAAAGGTAAAAAAGAAAAGTTATTTATCATCTTCTAGCACTGTTGTTCCATGTTTGTTGGTTTTTTGTTTTGGTAAAGGGTTTATGCCTGTAAAATCTGATGTTCCATGTTTATTTAACCATTGTTGCAAATAAGCATATAGTAAAAATTTTCTAGATTTCAAATTTGTTAAGAATTATTAATTGTGTTTGGAGAACTATGTCCTTTCTGCTCAATTAACTGTTTGGTGGTTCCGAACAGATGGTAACCATGAATTTATTATATATTTGAAGTTTCAAATACGGAAGTTCTCAATTTAGGTAGGTAGACTTTTCCTTGGCATTTATATAATAGAATATCTCCAGCATGATTAACAGCATAGTTTGCATTAAGGGAAACAAATAGATAACAATTAAATGAGCAAATTTGAAACTATGTATCTATTTTTTTTATTTAAATCTTGTAATTATTTTATATCTTTTTATATGTATATATGTGTTAATTAATAAGATTAGCCCGTGTAGTACACGGGTAATAACCTAGTATATTAATAAAACAAAATGAGTTATGACACATGTCACTTTCTCATAGCATCTCAAATTTATTTTCCCGTCCATTTTCTTGTCATAACTTACTTTCATTATTAAGGAAAATAAATATTTTATTCTAATTATCTATTCTAATTTGAAAGGGAATTCAAGGCATATTATTTCATGGAGGCCAATGACCCTATTTATACACAATGGTGGTGACCCTTTATATTGTTAAGAAAAATATTTTAAAAAACTCATTTATTATCTCTTCTATATTTTTATATTTTTTGTTTTCATATTAATTAAAAATCACTCTTCTTATAACTCTTGCAAATCTTGCAAAATAATATTAACAATTTTCAGTAATTTATCATGAATGTTTTATTATTTTTTTAATAATATTTTTTTTATTATACATGGATTTTAGAAACACTTATTTATTAAAAATACCCATGTAGTACATGGTTCAATATTAACATTTTATTTTTTTTAATTTATAAATAATATAATATAGAAATAAGTTATTATTTTAAATTTATAAATACACTTTATTTTTTTAATCTATAAATATTAACTTGCAATAAAATATATATGTATTATATCAATATATATTAATAAAGCAAAACGTTTTTCGTTATATGTCATTCTCTTGATGAAGCAAGATCTCATTTTCCCGCCTAATATTCCTAATTTAGTTTTTCCATTTATACAAGTTAATAATTGAAATAAAACTACAATAATGGGTATTAATCTATTGTATTAATATTGAAAAAACTCAATCAACTTTTCTCATTTTCTCAATTAAGTCCCTAAACTTTTTTTTTTTCCAATTGTTAAGTCCTTAAACCATGTTTGTCTTATTCAAAGTAGTATATATGTTTGACCGGCTACCAAATTAGTCGCTTACAATTGATTAAACAAAACGTTTAAGGACTTAATCACTAAAATATGGAAATATGTTGAATTTTTTACAACATTAATCAAGTGAAAAAACTAAAAAAACTTGTTTGGTAACCGATCAAACAGGTCAAATATACAATTTTGAATAAGACAAAAATAGTTTAGGGATATAACAATATAAAAAAATTTAGGGACTTAATCGCGAAAATGAAGAAAGTTGATGAAGTTTTTCAATATTCATTTTCGTGTTCATCATCGGTTTATCATCCTTTCGGATCATGCATGGTGGTAGTTGGCGAAGACGGCAATATAGAGAAAGAGAGCGGGGAGACGGTGATGACGGCGTGGTGGCATTGGCCGGTGGTCTACTGGTGGCGACGATAGTGGTGGTGGTGGAGGTCTCCGTTAGGCCGAGAGAGAGAGAGAGAGAGAGAGAGAGAGAGAGAGAGAGAGAGAGAGAGAGAGAGAGAGAGAGAGAGAGATGGGAGGAGATAGAGAGAGGAATGAGAGAGAAAGAATGAATAAATAAAAAATTTGATTAATGTGATGATTTAGTTACCTAATTCAAATATCCTTATTAATTTTTTGACATTTTAAAAAATTAATTAAATTATACTATAAATGCCCTTAATGCACTCTTGAAGAATTATAACATGTCGTGTTTGCTTTTTTTATGAAACGTTTTAAAGTTTTTTTTTTTTAAAATAAAAGCTTTTTAAACAATTTCACAAATAATTTATAAAAACGTTTTCTCAAATAAGAAGTTGAGTAATCAATTAATTTTAAACCTATCAATATATCATCCTTTCCACTATCATTAAATTGCTCGAGTTTTTTTAGCGTTAATATTTAAATACAATATTTTTAATAATTTTATCGATTTGGTTTACCAACCTTTTATTTCTATGAATGTAGTCATTTTATCCGACATGGTTAGATTCATCTAAAATTTTGATTATTCAAATAAACTATCAAAAAAATTACTATTAAATAATAATAATAATAATATAACAATAATGTTTATTATTACTGATAACAATTTATAATGATAGTAATAACAACAATAATAAATGCCGAAAATAGCAACACATTTTTACCTTTTTACCATTTATGGTAAGATTATTTATTTATTTTTTTTTTATCATTAATAGCAACAACTTTCATTTTTTACTATTTACAGCGACGAGTGACCTATAAACCTATTATAGCAAGTCACCTACAACCAAACATCATCCATTATAACCAAACACCTTTAATTGTGTTACCAAACATCCCATTTTCTGCCCAAGCACCCAAATTTATTATCAAAGAATTTTTTTGTCAAGATGGAAATTGATGAAGCTAGATTCTACTTCTCTCTCTCTCGTCACCAAGAAACAACACACGCTAGGTTCGAATCAACATATATATGGTTTTTTCTTGTTCAAAAATGTTTGAAACAACACAGTCGATTTCGTGTCCTCCTATCTATTCGGTTTGTTGCTGCCTCCTCATCGTCTCGGCCTCCTCCGTCCTCTGTCGTCTCAAAAAACATAAAAAACACATAAAAAATATTTTTATAGCCATTACTCAAGAACATACAAAATATACAAAACATTTTAACCAAAATATACAAAATATTTAGCCACTACTCAAGAACATAAAAAGCACTTGGGTTTTTAATTTCAAACATTAAGAGATCTTGAATCCATTGATACGAATACAAAGAAATTCGATAGCATGCATGTAACGAATGTCCAAATGTATAAAGTATATGAAATCATATAACTTAAAGAAATTATACAAATGATAGATGGACATGTGGTAAAAAAAAATCCATTAAAATATCAAACCTTCAATCTACTTCTTGGTTTACAACAAGCATCCAATCTTCTCTCGATCTACTATAAAACTTTAGTAATGTTCATGTTTGAACCAAGACGTACAAAAAGTAAAAAAAGTTCCACCCAGATTCATATACAATAAACATATATGAAGATTATTTTTAATCAAATAATTACCGTCCTTTCATTCGTATCTCAAATTCCATACAGATTCATATGCCAAAGTAAAAAAAAAAATCATACACAAAAGCAATGAAATCAATTATATTTTTCGGAGAAATAATATATAACACTTTGCTTTAGGAAGAGAAACTTTGAAGCATACATTTGAATTAGGAACGAACCTTCGAAATAAGAACCATACAACTAATCAAGTGAAACTCATACATTGAATAATCAATGACAAAGATTTAGGGTTCGTGATGAGGGGCCATTGATTTGAACCCAGTCACTGGCGACGTATTGAACCTAGAAAAAACCAAATCTATGATGATTGGTGGTGACGAGAGAGAACAAGACGACAGGGAACGGAGGAGGTCGAGACGATGAGGAGGCATCAAAAAACTGAATAGATAGGGGGACACGAAACCGACTGTGTTGTTCCAAACATTTTTAAACAAGAAAAAATCATATCTATGTTGATTCGAACCTAGCTTATGTTATTTCTTGGTGACAAGAGAGATAGAATGAGCCTTTGAATCTAGCTTTCCATCTTGACAAAAAAAAATTATTTGATAATAAATTGGGGTGTTTGGGCATAAAATGGAGTGTTTGGTAACAAAATTAAAGGTGTTTGGTTACAGTGAAGGTTGTTTGGTTGTAGGTGACTTGCTATAATAGATTTATAGGTATCTCGTTTCTGTAAATGGTAAACAACACAAAAGTTGTTGCTATTAATGATAAAAATAAATAAAAAATGTTGCTATAAATGGTAAAAAAGCAAAAAGTTGTTGCTATTTTCGGCCTATAACCCTATATAATAATAATAATAATAAATAAATAAATTATTAAAAGAGTAAATTACAAAAATGGTCCCTGTGGTTTGGTCGAAATTATGGATATGGTCCCTGGTCTTTAAAAATTACATAAATGGTCCCTCAAAACACTATTTACTTGCAAAAATGATCCCTCTTTCTCTTAACTTTTTTTAAATGACGGTTTTGCCCTTTTCTTAATAACAATTTGGTCCCTCAACAATGTCATTTATTTTCATTTTTAGTCCATTTTACAAAATTTCACCTTTTCTTTAAATTTATTAATATTATTATTTATACATTTTTATTTTTTAAATATAACTATATTGATTTTTTTTTTATCAAAAACTATTCCTATTATAATATTTAATTTATTTAATTTACGTTTCTTTTATATATTCAATTTAATTATTAAAAATTTATTTATTTTATGTTTCATTTGATAAAATATCTATACATTTTTATATTTTTTATATTTCTATCTAACTATTTCATTACGTTAATATATTTTGATTTAATTATACTTTTTATAAAAATATATAAACTAAGGATTTAACATTTTGATTTAAATATTTTTATGGTAATATGTTTGGATTCAAATTTATTATTTTATTCATTATTTTAATATCTTGTAACATTAATACGTTTCAATAAAACTTAGTATTTTATTCGTTTTGTTTTAATTATTTTGTTATTTGTTACATCTCGATTTAATTGTATTTCAAATAAAAAAATGTAGACTTAACATTTTAATCATTTTCATTTAAATATTTTTTTACGTTTTTAAGTTTTGACTTAATTTCGAAGAAAATTATATAAACAAAATATTTATTCATTTTTAACTTAAATATTTGTAACGTTAATACAAGTAAAAAATATATAAATATTTATATGTTTTGATTTAACGAAACATATATGTTTTGGATTATATACTTTGATAGATGCATTTTGGTTTATACTTTGTAATTAAATCGAAACATATTAACCTAACAAAATAATCATAATAAAATAAATAAAGTAGTAGTGTAAATTAAAATTTATTATAACAAAAATATTTAAATCAAAATGAATTAAATCAAAAAATAATTAGAAGAAAACGATAGCACGAGTGCCAATATACATAACAAAATTATTAAATTAAAATGTCCGAATGTTTACACTTTTCTCATAAAATTATTTAAATAAAAATATATTAACATAATTAAATATTTATATGAAAATGTATAAAAGACACAAGTATACAAATATTTTTACAAAATAAAACATAAGATCTATAAAATTTTAAAAATAAATCTGAAATATAAAAAAGACGTAAATTAAATAAATTTGAATATTCAAATTAGAATAATTCTAATAATAAAACAAAATATTTTAAGAAATAATAATAATAATTAGTTTTCTAAATTAACATTTTTAAATTTAAAATCAAGTAAAATATTATGTAAAAGACTAAATTTGAAATTAATTTTCATAGTTGAGGGACCAAATTGTTATTGATAAAAGGGCAAAACCGTCATTTAAAAAAAGTTAAGAGAAAGAGAGACCATTTTTGCAAGTAAATAGTGTTTTGAGGGATCATTTATGTAATTTTTAAAGACCAGTGACCATATCCATAATTTCGACCAAACCACAGGGACCTTTTATGTAATTTACTCTTATTAAAATAATAAGCAGTTGTCAAATCAAAGGACGTGAAATGTTAAGTTATTTCAATTTTGGTGTTGCTAGTATTTTTAACATAGATAATGCAACTTAACTATTTGTGACGACAATTTGCAGTCTGCAACGACATCCCTCTTTCGCGGCGACAACTCGGTTTTTGCGACGACATGTCGTTGCTAACGACGAAAAAATTGAGGGCCTTTTCCCCTCCTGTTTTCTAACCTTATTTTGCAGCCTTAATTTCTGTTTCTGCTCTCGGCGCATAAACACCCCCCTCTTGTACCTCCATGGGCGACTTGGCTTCTCCAGCCCACCACTCCGACAACCACTCTCCCGCCACAATCGACTCCCTCACCACAAGAAAATAGCCATTTAGTGGCACAATTTTTTAATGGCAAAAATTTTATGTGTCACTATATATTGTATTTTTATGACACTCTTTGTATGCCACTAAAAATCTAATACATCTTTAATGGCACTTTATATCCCACTAAAACTATTTTCTATTTCCCTCCAACAAAAGGCGCTGACTTTATTAATTATATTTCCCTCCAATTTGTTGAAATTTTTTTTATTTCCACTAAAATCTAATACATCTTAACTTTTTTACCCTAATTTTGACTCTTATCTTCATCATCTTGCGTCTTCCTGACTTGGCCGCCCACCGCAGCCCCATTTCATCTCCAGCGAACTTAAAAGCTTTGTTGTCATTTTCTTGAACAACTTGGATAATAGAACGTAGCAGGGAAAGCAAATCGCCGACTCCATTGATTTACGGAAGAAGCAGAATTGCTGCTGCTCCGAAGTTCCGTTACCGGCGATCACCACCGTTCGCATCCTCCGCAGCCCCATCGCCGCCCATCGCAGCTCCATCGCATCAGCGTCTTCCACTTCTGTCCACTAGCCGTTCACGCCCTTTTCATCTCCAGCCGTATCGCCATCGACCGCAGCCCCATCGCCGACCACCGCATCAGCGACTACATACATTTTGTGGCTTTAAAAAAGTGCCACTAAAACATGTAAGACTTGCAACAACACATTCATAAAGTGCCACTATATAACTTTAGTGGCAGCGCTTTTAGTGACACTTTTTCTTTGCGCCAGTGATAATTTTAACAGTCTTTAGTGGCACATTTCTTGTATTTAGTGGCATATTTTCTATGCCACTAAATGACCTTTTTTTTTTTGTAGTGCCTCTTCTCGATCAGGTTTGTGTCTCTCTTTCTCTTAATCTCTCAAGCTCTCTTTCTTCTCTCGAGCTCTCTTTCTGTCAATCTCTCTCTCTCCCTCTCTCTCTCCCTCTATCTGTGTGTGTGTGTGTGTAGTGCCGTCGCCCAGACTGCCGCCGTGGACCTACCACCTGCCGCCAAGACTACCGTCGGTGCTATCATCACATATTTTGCTATCTTGATGTTGTTTATGTTAACTAGGGTTATATATATATATATATATATATATATATATATATATATATATATATATATATATATATATATATATATATATATATATATATATATATATATCAATTGTTTATTGTTGATTTACTTGGTTTATATTAATTTAGGGTTATATATTTATCAATTGATTGCTGGTTGTAAGTTGGTAATTATTTATATATTAATATGTAAGTTTTGTAATTTTTTATTTATCAATTGTGTAGTTAAATGTCATTTTTACTAACTCACTACAAGAAATTAGGATTTATTTATAATATTGTTTATACGTTTAAATATAGTGTTTTATTTTGAGTTTAAAAATTTTAGTTTGTTAATTGTGAAATTAGGATTTGTATGTGTGTGTATAATTGAGTTTATTTTATGTGTATATAATTGTTGATTTTGTAATGTGTATTGAATTAGGATTTATGAAAGTAGAATTTATAATTTTATGAAAGATTGTATATGTATATATGTGTATGAAAGATGTTGTGATTCTAAAAGTATATATGAAAGATTGTGCATGTATATGTGTAGGTATACGTGTATGTGTATAAAGATGTATAATTGTGTATATCTTATATGCATCATGAAGTAATTATCTTTATATGCGAACTTGTTTTATCATGTTTATCATATAACTCATATTTACGTGTTATATTTATGAATTTGTGTTAAAAGCCTAATTTGAATATACAAGTTTTGTTTATTGAATCATGTGTGTGTTACCTATAGCGGTTTCAGGTTTTGTTTTACTTAATTTATTTAAAATAATTTATAATAATCATCACGAGCTTGGTATATATATACCCGTCCGACAATGATATAGAAATTATTTCGGATTATTTCCATTTTGAGACTGATTTTTAAATATTTACATCATTTAGGATGTGAATGCATATTACATTGATCGATTATTAAGAAATATTCAATTGTCATTTTCTCTTTGTTTTTCGGGTGTGTGTGTTTGGGAGCCAAAGGAAAATGCAACTGAATTTTTCTTAAACGACCAAACGTGTAATATGAATTCACATATGAGGTAAAATATTCAAATAGTAGGTTTAGAATCCTACCCTTAGACACATAGGGAACGCAATATACCTGATTTAACTTTTGTAATAAAGCAGTTATGATGATTGATAAGAGTTGGTGTGCATTGAATAGACGTAACTCTAAAGAGTTTTTGGACGGTCTAGCAAGTTTTATGGAGAGATTTATGTCAACGAATAAGGAAAACTAAGTTGTCCACGTAGAAAGTGGTTGAACATATATTTTCGCCTGCCCGATACGATAGAGAGTCACATACACGTGAAAGGGTTTTAGCGATCATACACTCAATGGTTTTTTCATCGTAAACCAACTGCACTTGGAGTTGTGAACGAGATAACTCCAGCAACAGATTAGATGATTGAGGTCACGAATGACCTCATTAGGGAGCAACACACAAATAATATATACACTCTATTATTTAAACTATAAATACTAATAAATAATTAAATATTTTAATAATTTGTCGTTGTTTAATGATGCCATGTGTTATTAATATCCTTTTATTATTCAATAAATATTAAATGTTTGAGAAGTAAAAAATAATTTGTAAAAGATATTTCATAACATTATATTTAGTGTGACTAAATATATAATATTATATTATGTATAAACTAATCGATTTATATCAATTATAATATGTGAACTTAAAAACAAAAAGTTTAAAAAGTCATAATAATAGCTATTATTATATTTATCCATAAAGTTTTAGAGTAATAGTAATGACAAATAATAATAACATGACGATATTTTTTTCAAGGGAAAATTATGCAAAAAACCATGAAAGTATAAAAACATTTCGTTTAAGTTCCCTTTTCAATTTTTTTTTTCTGATAAGTCCATAAACCAATTAAAACTGAGAGAATTAGTCAAAGGTAAATTGCAACCTGCTAAACAGGTTACCGTCCTTAATCTATTTTGTAAAAAACTATCAAAGTATAAAACTTTTTCGATTAAATCCCCCTTCATTATTATTATTTTGATTATTATCATTGTTATTATAAATTATTATTATTATTGAATATTTTTTAGTTACATTAAAATTATTTACTTGTGATTTTAAAATTTTCATATGATTTATAATTACTTTTTATATTTACTTTGGATTATTAGTTTACTTTTATATTGCGATTATTTATTATATATCATATCATCGTTTATTTAGTATTATTATATTAACTCTTTTGAGTATTTAATTTTCGATAAAAGAAGATGAACTATTTCGATATTTTTCGATCGGTTCCAATTCGATTTTTAATTTTTCGAAAGAAAAAAAATTCAATTAACTTTTAATTATTTCGAATGGATAAATGTATTATTCATTCTGATTTTTAAATTCTCGAGTGTATAAGACTACAACTCATTTCGTTTATACAAACGCAAAATGGTACAATTAATTATTTTACGATCCAAAAAAAGGACAAACCTTTAACTAAAAAAGTATAACTATTCTGATTTTTATTATTTTCGATCATATTAAATGATGAACCCATCCACTTTTAAGTTGTAATCGTAGGTAAATAATGTAGTTATTTTCGTTTGCAAAACAGAATGGATAATCGTAATTTTTTAGTATTTCCGAACAAAAAAACTATGACCGATAGATTTTTAATTTTTTCAAACACAACATCCTATAACTATTTATTGAAAACTTTAAATTGGAAGGCATCATCATTTTTAAAAGTTTGAAAAAAATGAAAAACAGAATTGTTCGTTTAATTCTATCGAAAAATTGAAAAGTCAAAAGATTTCATATTATAATTATAAATAAACAATGATATATCATATAGTTGTGATATAAACATAAATTAATATCCAAAGTAAATACAAAAAAAATTAAATCTTAAGAAAAAATAAACTCGTAAATAAATATTTTTATTATAATTGGGAGACTTAATCGAAAAAGTTTTATACTTTGATGGTTTTTACAAAATAGGTTTAACCATGTTAACCTCTTATAACAGGTTAAATGGTGAATTTAAAAGGTTTAAGCAGTTTGAGTACTTATCAGAAAAAATATGAAATGAGGTCTTAATCGAAAAAAATTTATACTTTGATGTTTTGCATAATTGTCGCTTTTTTTTCAAATGATTAATAGATGTTTATATATTTTATACAAATAAGTTCTATTAAAAATATTTACGTAATTCATGGGTCAACAAAAGTATGTCAAATCATAAGGGGGCGTTTGGTTCGCTGGAATATGACGGGATGGAATTGAATCTGTCAAATGAATGGAATTCTGAAAGGAATAGAATCTGTCTGAATCCAAATACTATAGTTTGTTGAGAATGAAAAGATCTGTTGTTAAAAAGATTGCTTTAAAGAAATAGAATTTAAATTCCTTCCATTTTGCTATTGAATGATCATTCCTTCAAAAGGGGTGATTTTTTTTAAAAAAATTTGGAATGATAATTTCATTCCTTTGGACTACCAAACAACCCATCAGAATGGAAAATCCATTCCTTTTCCGCCAGATTCCATCAGATTCCAGCGAACCAAACGCCCCATAAGGGTATATAGAAATACTGTCAAACGAGGACATGTTATTGGTTATGGGAGCTTAAGCTTATGATTTTTAAAAACTTCGGCTACTTTTTATCTACAAGCTACGTTTGAATGACTTTTTTTTTCAAGTGCTTAATAAAACCATAAGTTTCCATAAACTCTTAAATCATAAGTTATTTCAAGTAGCTGAGCTAATGAAAAAATATATTATAGAATAACTTTAATTAATTATGATTCTACTTTGAATTATTTATATGTACTTTTATATCATTTTATATTTAACAATTTCAGCTAGTTTACTAGACACATCTATTAATAAAAGTTTAAGCTAGCAGAAACTCTAGTTCTAGTTTTCAGCTTATCATTAGGGGTGAGCGATAGAGCCGATTTCCTGAACCCGACCCGGAACCGGTACTGGCCGACAACGAATTAATATATTCGGTCCGGTACTCGGGTTTTGATTTAGTTAAAAATTGGTTTTCGGTACTCACGGTTTCGGTACCATATTTATCCCCAATTCCTATTTCCAAACGGTCTTCGGCACCATATAAAAATGAATTGGTTCGGTATTCGATTATTTCACATCTCTTACTTTGATTACAAGATCTTCAGTTCTGGTACCGATCCGGGTATCAAGCTCAACCCTAGTTATCATAAACTCATGCTCTAGCTCCAACTACTGTTAGCTTAGGCTTCAATAAGTTTTTGCCTACCAGATTCCTAATATAATAGTTTTTTAAATATAAATTTTGACCGTTAAAAAAACCCTTAAAAATTAAAATAACATATCCACTATGCTTCAATTTTCTTTGCAATGATTGAGAAATTTTGTCCCCAAAAATTAAATAAGATTTTATTGTGACAAAAATTCCAAAAAGCAAAACCAAGAAATCCAACGACACAATACACATAAACCAACAAAGACCAATCTCTCTTTACTTCTTTTCCTTTTTGACTGTCCACTTCTTTTCTTTTCATCACACACATGCTTTACTTCCTTCACACTTATATTCTTAAAAAAAATTATATAAAAAGAGAGTTTTATCTGATTTAAAAATACGTCACGATAAAATCAGATAGCATGTACAAACATCGAATACAAAAAAATAAACACATCGGTTAAAATCATCACTCGGAAACGTCATGTATGCATTCAACCAGTAATTTTATCAAACACTGAATTTACAATAACGAGAATGAGTAGTAACTCGATCGTTACGAATTACCATAACCACTAAATTGTTCGGAACTAAACCATGATGTTTAATTGTACCGAAACGAAAAATTTACATAACATGGTAGAAGTTATCTCAAACCCAGAATATCCCTTAAAATCTAGTCAATCTTGCATTACTTTTTAGGGTTTATTATGAAAAAACCTATATGTTTTCATGTTTTTTGCGTTTTCGTTCTCGTGTTATTTTTTTTTTCATAAAAGTTCATTAAGTTGATTTTTTCTTTTTGGTTTAGTGAAATTTGACTATCAGAACCTGTTTTTCAGTTTTTAAAAAACTCGGTTTACTAATCATAACCGGGCTATAATAGTCAAATTTCACAAAACTAAAAATAAAATTTCAACTTGACCTCTTTTCTGGAAAAAAATAACATTGATGGATGAAAACACAAAAACCAAAAAACATGTTGCTTTTTTCATAATAAACCCTAATTTTTACTAGTTTCAAATCCCATTGTTTCTTTCTGCAGCAACTGTGAGCAGCCTACACACACCTTGAGTCCAAATATCGTACTCGCGTTCGTTTTTGCATTCAAATTCGACAACCCCACGAGCCACCGTTTTCAGCCCAAAGTAACGGCGGTCGTGGCCGCCTTCCACGAGGTGCCGCCCCGGCCACGGTGACATATCTTTTAAAACCTCCAACACAATATCTGTGTAAAAGAGACAAAGTGATTGTCAAAAGAATGAGAATATAACTTTAATCTTTAACACTTTAACAAATCCCCAAAAGACCCACCACATTACTGGCACTGAGGTTTTTTTTTTTTTTTTTTTGGGGGGGGGGGGGGGGGGGGGATGGGGTATGGTAGGGTAGGGTACCAAACTTACTCTTCTTCTTTTTTGTAATGGTCCCAGCAACATGTCTACTCTTCATCTTGAGGATCACCTGATTCATTCATGTACACCAAAACAGACTTTTAATAAGTGTTCATAATTGCACTTTTTCAGTGATTCAAATAAAGCTTATAATTATATAATATTTTATGGAAAAATTCCAAAAAAAGCAATGAATTATCATTTTGTTTTGTGAGTGATTATTTGCGTTTCGAATTAATGCTGTCACACTTTTTCGTAAGTAAAAAAATGTAGCTTATTTGCTTAATAAGTGAGTATTTGGTCATTTTACCAGTTAAGACACAAATTCAAACACTTTAAAAACTGATTATTTGATAATTATGATAGCAAACAGCAGAAACTAAACCAAACACTAAATTTCTAACAGCACTTTTATTACAACTATCATCTAATTATTAGTTTCCAAAAAGCTGCAACACTTTTTCAAACGCAACAATATCTAGGAAATATTTTTTTAGTAATTAAGTCCCTAAAATTCTTAAATGATTGGTTATGTTGCTAAACTTTATAAAAACGTACAATAAATAATCTCTACACTTTCAAAAGTTAAACGAGGAAATTCCTATATTTTATAAAATTGTGTAGAGATTTAACCATCAAACGAAATTTTTAAGGACTGTTTATTTTTATAAAGCTTAGAAACTTAATTATTTTAAAAAAAGTCCATGGACTTAATTGCTAAAAAACGAAAGTTTGTTAGGTTTTAAGTTAACTAACCTGATCCATTTTGTTGATATAAACACAGACTATTTTCCAGTGAAGATCACCTGAAATGATTTAGAAAATGCTTATAAAAATTTGCAGCATTGAATCGAAAAAGTTACGATCAATCAATCGAAAAACGAACCTTTACGGGTGCGTTTGAGGAGCTCGCAACCTCTCGCGAGCAGTTCTCGGCTACATATGCCGAGGAAATTCTCTTCGGGTACAAATTCATCACTATAACTTCCATTTGAACTGCTTCCGGTCCCGTTACCGTGACTAGATCCTTTTTCCGCTCGGGGTACAGCCGGAATATTACGTGTATCCTTCACCGCCCTTGCTTTCAACGTCGCCGCACCGCGAAGAGCTAAAAAATATAAAAAAACAATTAGCAAATTATCGTTTCGTTAATTAAGCTGATTGAAACCGTCATTAATCCCGATAATAATGATAAAAATCTCGAGTTACCAGTAGCCGCGGCAGCCGTTAACGTCATGATATCACCGGGTGACCGGACGTTAACCGCGGAGCTAACAACCGACGCCAGATGGTCACGTTCAGCACCCATTGCCTCTGCAGCTTCTACACACTGTGCCGCCACGAGGGTGGCGGCAGATGCGACTGCCAATTCAGTTTTCACTGTCTCCTCGTCCTTTCTATTGCCCGCGGAGGCTGCAGTGGCGGCTGCAATTGCCGCAACAACTGCAGCAACACCAGCAACCGAAACTGTCGCGTGTAACTGTGCGTTATGGACTCGAGTCTCCTCTTTCTTTTTCTCTCTTCGGTCCTTGAACCACCGGCCCACCGTTTTCCCGCCACCACCGGTGGTTGCAACGCTTGTAGCTCCACCTCTATATTGAGCGCTCACCGGATTCTTCAAACGACAATACTGCTTAATACGAACACGTACCACCGCCGAAAATCATAAGTTATTATCATACCATATAAATTCATAAGGTGATATTTGTGCAAAAAAAACCTTTAGGTTGGATCATTTTTATGATTAAAACCCCCAACAAATTTTCATTGCACATAAAACGTCCAACTGATAAAATCTCATGAAATTGGGATATTACTGATTGTAACCGATTGAAAGTCACAGGCATCGTCGACAAGTCAACACGTGACCATCGAAATTTTTGTCGAAAAAGTAAATTCCAACAAAAAAAAACACATATTTTAACAAATAAATCAACTAGAAACGTGGATTTGAATCATAAAACACAGACGTTGAAGAGAATGTTCGTCAGAGTCGAAGATTTGGTCAACAGATTGCAACCGGTTCATCAGGTTGCATTTCATATTTAAAAAAATTTCATTTTGATAGGTTTTAGTCAGTTGGTGGGTTTTTTGTCAATGAAAAATGGTTGAGGTTTAATTATAAAAATGATCAAACTTAAGGGTTTTTTGCACAAATTTCTCAATCATATATAATCTCATATTTTGATTAATTATATACATTCAAAATACTTATGATTAGTAGAATTATATGATTACTCATGCATCAAAAATATCATTACAACTTTAAGTAGCAATAATCAGATAATTATTTAAAGAATGCACATTAAAACACACCTTTATAATCTTGTAATCATATCAATTAAATCTACTTTTATCCAAATTACTTAGCATAAATATAAACAAATTGCAAGAAAAGGTAATATACTTTTAGAAAATATTTATTTAGGGCAATACAATAAAAATGTAAAACTATTTTACACCATACACTAGTTTATAGACCTGTGTATCACAGGGATTTGCTTGAAAAATCATTTGTTTTTATGTTATATTAATAGTATTAATATATCTGTAAATTTAAGATATAAAAATATGATATTAGGTAGTTAATTACTTAATTTAGAAAAATAAACTGAATGAAAATTGAAATAACACATGATACTTTATATACGTTTTGCTTTATTAACAGAAGGTCATATCTCCGTTAAATTCGATTTCCTACATTTATTTGCTCCTAATATAGTAATATGAAGCCTTAAAGATAGCAAATGATATATATTTATCTTCGATTAAAACCTCCAACAATTTTTCGTTGCACAAAAAACCTCCAATCAGTAAAATCTCATGAAATTGGGATATACTGATTGTAACCAATTGAAAATCACATGCCATCGTCGACAAGTCAACATGTGACCATCGGAATTTTGCCGAAAAGTAAATTCCAACAAAAAAACACATATTTGAACAAATTTATGAACAGTGGATTTGAATCATAAGAGAATGTTCGTCAGAGTCGAAGATATATTACACGTATCAATAATAGGAGGTGTCATGTGAGAGTCTGGTTAATTGACAAATGGACAATTATTTAGTCTTTTATTAGAATTTATAGATGATAAATTAACATATTTTAGATTCTATTAAGACTGAACATGTTTTGAAAGTTTATACATTTTTATAAATGAGAAATTGAGAATATACTTTTATACACTAACCATAATTTCATAAAACTATGTTACATTTTCATGTAAATAATCCCAAATATAAACAACCCTTAATTTCACATATTTTCGACCCGTATACGTGACCCTTTCTCCTACTTACCGAATACCCAACTTTCCTATTTCTCAGGTTGAAAACGGATCAAACGGGTCGTAACAAAACGGGTCAAACAGGTCAAAAACCATGCATTCATTCTATTTCGACCCACCGGGCCATATTAGGTACTACCATTACATTAAATATTAATTCTAAGCTATAATTCTAGTTCTAGACATCAAATAGAAACAAACCTACCTTTTGGTTCTACATTAATGTGCCCATATTTGAAGGGCACAATCAAAGTTGGCCCGGACCCGGTCATTATGGGCTAGCCAATAAGCCAAGCCAGCCATAAGTTTAGGATGAGATCAAACAAATAATTTAATAATCATCACATCACCACCAATGTAATTACCATAATGCCCATGAACCAATTATATATAAAAATAAAGTTAAGGTGAGATTTGGTTTGCTGGATTTTAAGTAATCTAACAGTATTTAGATTTTATAATAACTATGTAGTTCGGAAGATTTTGTGGAATTTAAAATCCTTCCAACTTTTATCCCCCATTTGGCTCACGAAATGGAGTTTGAAGGAATCAGAATTGATTTATTGTGTGTTTGAACTCTTAGATTACAAAAACAATGAATGACATCTTGCTCATATTCTATCAAATTCTATAAATTAATAAATTCATCATTTCTGACTATTTACAGTAGAATTAAAGATTCTTAATATTACACAACCGGTACCTTTTGCCAACCTTAAAAATCATTCCATACCTTAATCCACAAACAAAATATATGCTATTATTGAGATTCTAATTCATTCATATTCCATTCCGCGAGATGAACAAAGCCATAAAGGAGTTTAAAACCCTGAAAACTAAGGATTTCATAATCATAGTACGTCTGGTTTACTGGATTTCAAAAACTTTTATGGTTCAGATAATTTTAGAACTTTCCAAGACTTGTAAAACTTTTGTTATCCCTTATTTGAAGGATATCAATTTTTATCCCA
This sequence comes from Centrapalus pauciflorus, assembly GCA_020465985.1. NCBI lineage: Eukaryota > Viridiplantae > Streptophyta > Magnoliopsida > Asterales > Asteraceae > Centrapalus > Centrapalus pauciflorus. The sequence continues at coordinate 104,322 of JAANYP010006792.1, read as the reverse complement.
ACTTTAAAGATATTTTAAAAACTGTAAACCAAAAATTTCACAATTCTAAAAGATTTTGAATTTCTGATTAACAATTAGCTTTCAAGAAAAAATGACGAGACCTATGGACCGAATCAATAAAGACAACGAACTATGGACCGAATCAATAAAGACAACGAACTAATACGTATCTTCGAAAATGAAAAACTATCTAAAACGAAAACATTGTCGATTCGATATCGAGAAATCCCGAAAAAGGTACGTTTGTAGTTTTCATAGGAAATCTAGTGAACAAGACAGAAATGTTGTAACTTTCTCAAATTAGGAAAAAGATATAACTTACAATCATATTTAAATCTATACCTATATTTATATCTATATATCTATATATAAAATCAAATTAAAGTTAATGAACTCAGTAGATTTAAATTCTATTTCTGAATATTTGGTTTGGCATTTAGTGATTATTAATTTATTATTTAAATATTTTCTAGGTTAAAGAGAAAGCTGCAGCATGGTTTACTACTGAAAGTTGTGTTCTGTGAAACAAATTAAAACAATAAAACCAGACTCAATTCTCCGGCAACCATGTCAGCCACCTTGCCGGAAAAATAACTAACCAAAAATATATAAAAAAATGTTGAGTTTATTATTAAAAAAACAAACATGTATTCACGTTTTTTACGTTTTCGTTCCTTTATGTAATTTTTTTCCATAAAAGTCCTCAAATTATTATTATTTTTTTTGGTTTAGTAAAATTTGGACATTAGAACCCGATTTTTTCAGTTTTTAAAAACCCGATTTACTAATTATAACCGGGTTCTAATGTTCAGATTTCATTGAACCAAAATGAGAACTTTTATGGAAATAAAATAAAATAAAGGGACGAAAACGTAAAAAAAAATGAAAACATGTTGGTTTTTTTCATAATAAACCCAAAAAAGTTTATTAAGAAAAAAATCAATATGTTTTCACGTTTTTTCGTTTCCGTTCATTCATGTTTTTTTTTCAAAAAAGTCCTCAAGTTAATTTTTTTTTTCTTGTTTTGTGAAATTTGACTATTAGAGATTATTATAATTGATAAACTGAGTTTTGAAAAAACTGAAATCCTGAGTTCTAATAGTCAAAATTCACTAAACCAAAAGAAAAAAATTGAAGATTTTTCTGAAAATAAATAACATGAAGGGATGAAAACAGAAAAAAAATGAAAACATGTTGGTTTTTTTCGTAATAAACAAAAAAAAAAAAAAACACAGTTATAGCCATCATACCTTGATGTCGTCGATTTCGGAAGGCGAAACCGGCGGACTATCGGTCAGGGAGCCATTCAAAGGACCGCTACTATGCGAAAGTCTCCCGGAAGTTCGCGGCGATACCTCTTGCTGTTTAATCATCACTAAAATTTCAGCCGTAATCGTTTGTAAAAACAAAATGGGTTTATATCATTAAATAACAACCTACCTTTTCATTTATCTGATTTCAGTTATGGTCTATTTTTTCATCATGTTATTGTACTCTCAAAAACCATTATGATTTTTCTCCGTACCCGTTAATAGTAACTTAATTTTCATTTGTCTTGTGGTGATCCGTGATCGCTTTTTCATCATGTTGTTGTACTCTTAAAACCCGTCATGGGTTTTTTCTTATCGATTAGGTAGTTGTACTTTTTAAACGATTTCAATTCGATAGTTATGAATATCATAGATAAATTATTGCTAAAAAGAGTAAACTCGTCGCTAAAAGTTGGCCACTAAAAATTTAAATAACGTTAAAAGTGTCACAAAAAATGTATAATTACTTATTGGGACTCGTTTTAAAAATACAAATACATGATCAAAATGAAAAAACAACATGATTAAAAAAGTACGTTGCTATTTAACGACATGAATCCAAACAAAATTACTCTTAAAAGTTTTCATAAATTTAAACTTACAGATTGAGCTAATATACGTTCCATGATCAATTGTGAAGTTTCTGTTGACGCAAACGCAAACGGACTAGCGGAAACATCTTGATTATGTTCTATCTCGCCACCAGTAGTGGTGGCTCTTGTTTCATCAGAAACAAGAACATGTGTTTCGGTTGCAGTGGATTGAACCGGAACCGGAACAGGAGCAAGAGCTTTGGAAACTTCTAAAGCAGAAATGCTCCAAGAACGAGAGAGAAACTCCATAGGCTCATTTGGGGTTTCCGGTGGCCGGAAAAAAACATGGCTTATAGATTCCATTGTTGGGAAATGGGAAAAGAGTTTTGTGGGAATAAAAGAATGGAGTAATGATGAAGAAATAAGAGTTGGGGGAATGGTGGTGGGGACGCTGGTGGGGACGCTGGTGCCGGTGCCGGTGACGGTGACAGTTGTGGTTGTTGCCTGAAAAAGGTAGCTTCGTCGGAGATTTCACACGTACGAACGACGGTGCTTTTTTATACTTGTCTGAGAAGGGTGTCGTCTACACGCGTGTAGACAGGCAGAGAGCAAAAAACATTGGTCTCTCTATTAAATGCTGCTACCTCTTCATGTTTTTTTTAAATAAAGTTTTATATATTTATTTATATATCATTATTATTATTATTATTATTATTTCATATTTTTAGTTGAATAGTGTTAACACACACTTCAATAGTAGTACATGTTAGATTTAGGTAAAATAAAATTAATAAAAAAACAATCTACTTTATGGTAAAGTTTTTTTTTTAATCAAGGGTATTGAACTAGTTTGATTTTATTGAGAATATATATATTTCAAGTCACCAAGCATTTATTAAATTTTTTTTTAAAATGTTTATAGTCACGGACTCACGGGACTTGCAAACCCGTTTAACAAGTTACCAAAAACTTATTAATTACCAATAATAACACTAATTTTTTATATCAATTTTAAGAAATTTTTTTATTAATATACTAAATTGATGAAGTGTTGTTTTATCTTTGTATTGCATTACCTTTGCAATATTGTCCTGTAACACCCTTAATTTTCTCACAAAGGCCATGTAATTATAATATCATAAGTGACAATAACGAATAGATATCTATATAACACGTATCAAAGGATGCTACAAATCACTACTAATTTAAACTTTCTTATAAACAGGTTAACAGCATAATCGCAAGTTCCATATAATTAACATCCCTGCTTAACTAGCTAGCAGACATAAACTGCGTACATACATAATCTACGGAATTATTAGTCCCAACAGACGCTATTACACTAGTCTGATCATTACACAAAAAGGCACAAGGTTATCCAGGAGTTCCCAAGTCTCACTTCAGCGAATGCAGCTACCGATCCCCTTTCTGATTCCCTGAACAGGTTAGAATCGAAGACGAAAGCTAGAAGCTCGTGAGTACACGAGGTTTAGACTCTGCAGAATAAACACATAACATACATACACATAACACATACACACATGACAATCTCTATCTCTATCTCTCGCAATCAACGATATGTCTCAGGTATGAACATGCAACATGATATCCGAAGCCTGTGCGCACAATCTCGGTGGGGACCCTTCCCCGGCTAACAAACCGCACGCAGCAGTGGTTAGTTAAAACCATGTAGCTCAGGCGCGACCTGACTACAAGCCCTGCCGTGTATACACGCTCTGAAGCTGGTTAGGGACAGTCAGCCCACACAATCACTCATCGCGAATCACCGTCCGTATGGAACTCATCACAGAAACCCTGGAATGGATCTCATCTCATGCACATATAACACATATATAGGAATAGAGTCATACCTGAGGCTCACGTCCCTGTCTCATGCACAATACACAATATACACAGTAGCTACACAGCTAAGACTCATAAAACGATCTCGGGTTTGAAAAGAACTCGAGTACTCACCTAGTCAACCCACTAATCCTGCGATCTCTGATTCGGCCCAGCTCGCTGTCGGCTCGTCCCTAAAACTACACGGATCCTAAATTGTTAATACAACCCAACTCAACAATACACCTAACAACTCATACACCGACCACATAACTGAATCAAACCCAGGAAACAACCCCAAACAGACCCAAAAGCCCAAAACATAACCCGGCCCAAAAACCCTGATCGCTGTCCACGCTCACCCCATCGCGGCCCACGTCTGCCCCATTGCGGTCGCGCTAACCATTATGGTCTGCGCTCGGGATCTTCAACTGCACTCGGCTCGCACCGCCACAGGACCCATAATGGCCTCGCAACTGAGCGTGCAGGTCTGCTCTGCTCGTCTTCCATGGCTGCCCAAGGGTATTTATGATAAGACTATATTATTGTGTGTTTTTAGTAGTTTTAAAGGATCATATATGCACATATACTTCATAACTATCATACTTTTATATCATATTTGTGTTTCAGGGACCGGAAGTCATTTCAAAGCACTACGAGAAAAATCAGCGTACCCAGGCGCAGGGGGGCGCAGGGCTGCGCCCGGGCTACGCTTGTGCGGCGTAAAAATCCTAGAAAACACCCAGCGTACCCCAGGCGTTGGGGGGGGGGGGGGGCGCATGCCTGCGCCTGGCATGCGTTGGGTCGGCGCAAAAATGCGTCTTTCAGCCTCAGAAACCGTAAAATCGACTCCTCTATAAATAGAGGTCGATGGCAGCCTTTGAGGAGGTCTCGAACGTGTCAAAAGAGTTGGCGAAGCCCTGCCAGAGTGGATTTACGATACAAGTACGAAGACGTGATTCCCAAGCCACAGGATGTCTCAAATCTATATTGTTGACGAGCATACGATGAGCGGCTAATCCCTTTAGCCGTTTGCGGAGGATATACGACTAAGTTTACTTTATTTGAATTTCTATATGTTTTGATGTATTCGTATTGATTGAAATATTCTATGTGTATTCGAATGATAAGAATTCGGTTATGATTATGATTGTATGTTTTGATTGGTAAAAGCGAGATAGTTTATAGTAGTATTATTATTTGTGCCGAGTCCATTAGCTTAGGGATTAAGACAAGTAATGAATATTGCATACGCTATGCCGAGATTAATTGGTTAAAACATGTTTAAGTAATTTAGTCGCGCAATTAATTATGTTTATGTGATTGTTGCATGAAATTCGAGTGAGTAATACTTATGCCGTGGTGATTCCGTGAATGGTTATTCTTCTCTTGATTGTTAAGTTACTACGTTAGTTAGTTATTTGTCATTAATTTTAGTCACAAAGTAATAGTAAGTTACTGATCTAAACAAATCATTCAACCAAACCAATTCACGATTTAAAGTGCTTTCAATAAAAATCACAAGGCTAATTGCCTAACCCTATTTACAAATTCACTCCCTGCGGATTCGACACTTACTTCCATACGCTAATAGTTAGATTTAAGGATTATTTCTGCGGGTCACAACGATGGCCTGTCAGATTTTGGCGTCGTTGCCGGGGAGTGGTAACGTTAGTTAGGGTTAAAAGTTAGTTTTGGCCTTAGTTTTAAGTACTTTAGTTTTATTTAACTTTTAGTCTTTAATTTTATTTTTATTAAAAACCAATTAAAAATCATAAAACCCAAAAAAAGTTAATTGTAGCCACTCTACTTTACCACAAAAATAAAAACAAAATAATAATAATAATAATAATAATAATAATAATAATAATAATAATAATAATAATAATAATAATAAAATAATAAAAAAATAAAAAAATAAAAATTAGTTAACTAGGTACTGAAGTTCAAGAGTAATTAAGAGGAAGAAGTTCCAAACTTCAAGGGGTCAAATCTAGCAAGAAAATTTCAAAGCCGAAGTATTAGAACCTCTAATTGTTGAAATGGGTGACCAATTAAGAAGGACTGTCGAGTCACATTATCGCTCTTGGTGATGTTTCCGACCACTCACCTATTCGATATTTAGAAAATGAGAATGAACCCGAAGTTCGCCCTAAGTTATTCCAAATTCTTCCTATCTTTAGAGGAATGCCTAGTGAGGAACCCTACAAGCATTTAGCTGAATTCACAGCTATTTGTAAAGCTAACCATGTTCGAGGTATAACCACCGACGGTTTAAAACTTCGTTTATTCCCTTTTTCATTAAAAGAGAAAGCCAAAAATTGGTTTGTGTCGCTACCCACCAATAACATCACAACTTGGGATCAAATGAAGCGTCAATTTCTCGTTGAGTATTACCCCATAAGTAAAACCACTGAGAAACGAAAAGAGATCACCAGTTTCAATCAAAAACTCGGCGAACAATTTTACGAGGCATTTGATCGGATGAACGAACTGCTAAGAACTTGTCCACACCACGAGGTTCCAAAATGGATGCTCGTCAAAACTTTATTTGATGGTGTGAGTCAAGAAAGCCGGAACATGATCACTGCCGCTACTGGTGGTATGTTCTTAGCTAAAGAAGATGATGAGGCTTGGGAATTACTAAATCAGCTCAGTATAGGTCTCAAAGTTCAAGCCGGTTCTGAAAATAATATCGGAGTTCAGGTGATGGGTATAGACAATGCCTGGAAACTTGAAGTAAAAAGTGAAATCTCAGAACTCGGAAAGAAGATAGATCAACTAATAAAGGGTTTTAGCCAAAACCCAGTTGCATCAGTTAACTGTGTAATTTGCGGTGATTCATCTCATCATTCGGAAGCATGTCTTCAAGTGCAATCCAATAAGGAATATGCTAAAGAAGTATATGGTTTTAGAGCTCATTGGGAGAGGGATAAACATTTCGGAAACCAATAATCCGGGATGAAGAAATCATCCTAATTTTCAATAGAGAAATAATCAGCCTACCGATCATCAATCTAAACCAATGTACGAACCAACACGAAGAGAATATCAATATGGTTCGACTTCTGGTGCTAAGGATGAGCGATATTACAATCCGAACCAACGTGATCAACCTCGCTTTCATGTGGAGACGAATAGTTCTTCACAATTTTCAGAGTTGCTAATACAATCGGTACATAGTTAGTTCTGATTCTAAGGCTTGCTCGGGGACGATCAAGAGTTAAGTTGGAGAGGTTTGATAAGATTGTATTATTGTGTCTTTTCAGTAGTTTTAAAGGCTCATATATGCACATATACTTCATAACTATCATACTTTTACATCATATTTGTGTTTCAGGGTCTGGAAGTAATTTCAAAGCACCACGAAAAAAATCAGTGTACCCCGGTCGCAGGGCTGAGCCCGGGCTTTGCTTATGCAGCGTAAAAACCCTAGAAAACACCCAACGTACCCATGGCGTACCCCAGACGCGGGGGAGGGGGGGGGCGCAGGCTGCGCCTGGCCTGTGCTGGGTCGACGCAAAAACGCGTCTTTCAGTCTCAGAAACCCTAAAATCGACTTCTCTATAAATAGAGGTCGATGACAGCCTTTGAGGAGGTCCCGAACGTGTCAAAAAAGTTGGCGAAGCCCTGCCGGAGTGGATTTACGATACAAGCACGAAGACGGTGATTCGCAAGCCACACGATGTCTCAGATCTACTTGTTGACGAGCATACGATGAGCGGCTAATCCCTTTATCCGTTTGCGGAGGATTTACGGCTATGTTTACTTTATTTGAATTTCTATATGTTTTGATGTATTCATATTGATTGAAATATTCTATGTTATTCAAATGATAAGCATTCGATTATGATTATGATTGTATGTTTTGATTGGTAAAAGCAAGATAGTTTATAGTGGTATTATTATTTGTGCCGAGTCCATTAGCTTTGGGATTAAGACAAGTAATGAATATTGCATACGCTATGCCAAGATTTATTGGTTAAAACATGTTTGAGTAATTTAGTCGCGCAATTAATTATGTCTATGTGATTGTTGCATGAAATTCGAGTGAGTAATACTTATGTCGTGGTGATTCCGTGAATGGTTATTCTTCTCTTGATTGTTAAGTTACTACGTTAGTTAGTTAATTGCCATTAATTTTAGTCACACTACAACAAAATGAGCCTATTGCAACATTCGCAAAATGTTGCATTTGGCCTTAAAAAAGTTGCATTATGCCTAAAGCAACCTTTTACCAAGAGTTGCATTATGTCCCCTTGCATTAGGTCTAAAGTAACCTTTTTGGTGGAATATGCAACTTTTTTTGAAAGAGTTGCATCTATCATAGAAATGCAACCTTTTTAGAATGCAACCTTTTTATACTCAAATGCAACATTTTTTACAAGCAAATGCAACATTTTTCATACTCAAATGCAACTTTTTTATCCATCTAATGCAAAATTTTTATTTTCAAATGCAACCTTTTTGACACTAAAATACAACTATTTTTAAACTCAAATGCAACCTTTTTATGCTCAAATGCAACATTTTTTACATTCAAATGCAACTTTTTTAAATTTTTAAATGCAACATTTACGAATTTAGCTACAAAAAGTACAACCTTTTCATACACGAATAAAATTAATAAGCATCACCAATTACCCAAAAAATGTCGATTACAATAATTAAAAGAGATCAAAATCCTTCACCAATTACACAAAAATCTCAAAACACAATTTTCCATATAACAATTGTTAATTATATTTACAAAGGAGATCTAAATCCTCCAAAAAGGGTATCTAAATCTGCTAACATGATCACCATAGTAACTACCATCTGATGTGCTCGTGAAGAGAGATCGATCACATGTGTGGCTGCTCGACTGCGATGGTAAACTGAAATCATTGGCTGTCATTTGTTCAACGTCAATGTAACTGCAAATGTTACGAATTGGATATCGTAAAAGGGTTAGATTTCTTCGACCCAGAAGAGCCTCATCACGACTCAACACATGGTGTACATACCTTCCTTTTGGGAATTCAGTACCAGTCACCCTTGCATGCTAGACCTTCCCTGTTAGATATATCCTGTTTGAAAAGCAATGTTGTTTTTCAAAACCATGTTTTCCTATTAAAGCAAACCATGAAAAAATAGTGGCTTATATTCAGAGAGAATACACAAACAGTTACATTCAAGGTGTCTAAGGAGCCTAAATTCCCCTGCAAGAATAGCTACCATCAACCGTTCAATTTTAATGTGCCAATGATCATTAGATAGAGAGTAGAGAGCAAACAATTGAAAAAAAAAAAAAGCAAGAGTGGACTAAGGCATGGTTCTATACTTCCTTGAAATGCTGACACTCGCGTAAAACAGAACAAAAGATCACAACAGCACCTCATGAATGTAAATAAATCTAAGTCATGGGTGTGTGATGTGCTTGCTGTCTAGAAACACTTTAAGAAATAGCCATGTATTAATGTTGGTTGTATTTTCGTGATAATTAAATTAAAACAGAAAGAGGAATAATAGAAACGCAACAACCCTATAATAGCAAAATAAAACTGAATGTTGTGAATGTTGTGTGCTGGAAAATGGACAGACAGTTAGAGGGGCAGCAACAGTTGAAATAAATGAGTCCAATGTGTGTGTGTGTGTGTGTGTGTTTGAATTAAAACACAAGCAGCAAATTGTATGTATATGTATGTCCAACATGTGTGTGTGTGTAATGAACACGTCCGAGACTTGTAAGGACTTAGAGAACTGTTGTGTTTTGTGTGTAGTATATGGACTTTGAGATTTAGCCAAAAGGCAAGTCTCTGATTGCTTATGAAAGCAACAACAACAAAAACAAAATATATAGCAAACACTTAGGCATTTGTGTTGTCTGTTCATGGGTCCGAAACATACACACTTAAGCAGCTTACATGGGTGTGTTTAGTGCTGCAACTTTAATATTTCAGCTATATTTCACACATGTTATTGACCCTTAAACATATTGCATATACAAATCTTATTTAAAAACTCAATTATATGAAACAACTAAAACTTTAAAAATGCAAACACACACACACGCAAACACTGCACAAATCAGCAAAACAGGAAGGTATGTACACTAACCAAAATTAACCAAAATGTGTAGCCTATGTGTGTGTGTATGCGCAGTGAAGATGGAAAGAAAGGAACAACAATAGCAGTCAAATATGTAATATATATGTATGACAGGTGCGTGTGTGCTGTATGTATAACGATAGAGTGTGTGGGTCTGTGACAGCAACAACAACCCTCAAGAAGTGTGTGTGCAGATACAAGTGTGTGCGTGTGTGTAGTGAAATATGTGATAGGATTTCAAGTAACAGCAGCAACAATGCAATCTCTTTACAAATCAATCAAATCAGACTCAACACTGGTTAAGTCCACTGGTAGAACTGTTACTCACTAGCTTAAGGATGTACAATTGACATGTTTCCATTCAATATTACAGACGGATAAAACTAAGACTTACTCAACAACAATCAAACTGGCCCAACAAATACATTTCTACCAAAACCAATTGACATATTTCCATTTGACGAAATTATAAAACATAAGACCATCAATCAGCCAACTAAGAGCCAAAAACCACATCATATATAAATAAAATAACTATAATACACCATTCTAGGAGGAAAAATTCTGCCCACATGCTAGATGAAACCCACTAACAATACAAATAAAGTTGCTAGCAGTTTTAGTTGACCATTCAACTACAAATGCCAACTGAAACCCCATTAAATATTGCCTTTCTCTCTAACTTAATTTAATCAAGCTTCTTCTGACAAAATAATATGAAAATGTAATATATGGGATCGATCACCTTGATGGACACCTTCATTGATTTTTAACTTAGTAGGGCTGCAATTGACAGATGAGTAACCCAAACCAAGACAGTACATGATCCACTGTGTCCGTAAAAGCCCAATTAAACCCCATTACTATGATCAAGAAGATTTTCCAGAGTGAATTGAATCATATCAATTTTTCTAAACATATCAAATTTCCATACCAGCATTGAAACAAAGAATACATGGACTCTAACATCATTTCAGTAGATCGTACGCATAATTGCTTGATTCTAGCAACTTAAACACATCAGAATTTTAGCCATATAGAAACATTTTGCAATCAGATTAATGACAATACTCATCAAACACATCACAAATAAGATGAAATTTAAATGCCCAGATGATTAAAAAAAATGCAAACAACATAGAAACACAATTTTTTAAGTGTAAATAAACCTATGTAGTGATTAACCCCGATAACCAAGTATTCCTAACTTCATCAGTCAAACTGATTGTATACTTTTGAAGCTATTATACTTGGCTTTTCATCAAAACAAACAAATTTTCTATACAAATATACAAGTAAAAATAATAATAAAGAGCACTACATTTTGTAAGAGTATGACAATGCCTTGTGCAATGTAAAATGAGGTATGAATTATTAACTATTTTCATTCTTGTTAGCAAAATTATGATTTTTTTTCAGAACAAGCAAGGAACACATATCTTTGAAAATGAAGAAGAGCCAAACGAACACTAAGAAGCCAAAATTAGGGTTTATAATATCGTGAGTGACAGTCCCATTAGAACCCTAAGAACATTACAGATCTATGATTTTAAATCTGAAGGGAGAGGCGCTCGAGTGAGGGAGGCCGAAGACGGAGAATAAGATAATAGAGAGATGGATACCTTCGGTGTGTCGGAGAAGAAGGAGCTCGAGTAATGAGGGTGCCGCCAGGAAGAATCTGCCGGAGAAAAGAGGGATGCTAGGTTAGAATCGCAAGAGAGAGTCAGTGGAGAATACGATAACAGATAGATAGATACTGTTCGTCGGAGAAGAATGAGCTCAAGGGTGTCACCGGGAAGAATTTCCTGGAGAAAGATAATCGTAGGTTAGAATCACCAGAGAGACGTACAGTCGGTGATTTATGTTGTGTGGGGGAGAAATTGAAGCTGCCATGGAGGGTTCTCAGCGTGAGTTTTTTTAAACTTCCTTTTAGAAACAAACAATAGAAATAAAATTCTAAACAAACAATAGAAATAATTCTATTTCCATTTTCTTCCTCCTAATTCTACATACCAAACATAACATAGTAACACATAAATAAAATAATTTTGATATTTTAATGATGAAATAATTTATATTAATATTTGGATTAAATAAATTAACAATGAATAATATTAATCAAATAAAAATGATGACAATATAAAATAGTTATTTATATTATTTAAAAGAAAAATAAAAAAATTACAATCACATTTTAGATGCAATTTTTTTTAAAAGAATTTGCATTTATTATAGACATATGCAACCTTTAAAAATAAATGTTACTTTTAACGTATAACAAATGCAACCTTTCTTCTAAATGTTGCAATTTTCAATCAAATATGCAACCTTTTAAGTTAAATGTTGCATTAGATATTCTAATGCAACCTTTATATTTTTAAACTTGCATTAGAATCAAATGCAACTAATCATATAAAAGTTGCTTTCAAAAGGTTGCAATAGGCTCATTTTGTAGTAGTGTCACAAAGTAATAGTAAGTTATTGATCTAAACAAATCATTCAACCCAACCAATTCACGATTCAAAGTGCATTCAATAAAACTCACAAGGCTAATTGTCTAACCCTAATTACAAATTCACTCCCTGCGGATTTGATCCTTACTTCCATACGCTAAAAGTTAGATTTAAGAATTATTTCTTTGGGTCACAACAACGACCCGTTAAGTTACACCCCTCAAACTCGATTCCAACATTGATAAAAGCTTCACAAAACCTCATATATGCCAACTTACAACTTCTAAACCAAAACCCACGTATCCAACACACACACACAATATGAATTTTGGTCATAAAAATGGTAGCTTCTTACCTTTGCCAGCTCAAGAACACGGAACGAAGAAGATGAAGATAGATCTCAGTAAACAAATTTCAGATTCTCAGGCTTCTGTTGATGCTCCAGCTCCAGCACCCTCCACACATGCACCCACACGATTTCTTTCTAAATAATGAAAAAGGGGAGAGGAACTCAAATAAAGCCATATATATATATATATATATATATATATATATATATATATATATATATATATATATATATATATATATATATATATATATATATATATATATATATATATATATATATATATATAGAATATGGTTCGTGTGAGTACCTAAAAAATGCAGAGTACCGTGAGTACCTGTGAACACACGGGTTTAAGATGTGAACATGCTCCGAAAAAAAGTTTTTTTTAAAATTTTTTTCATATTCATTTAGATACAAATAATATAAGCATATTTGTAAAAGAATTACACGCATTCACACTTCGTAGCCTCTTAAAAGTCATGTGAACGTGGAAAAATTCATGTGAACATGCTTAGCTGTGAACATCGTTCACAACAGTGCAGTTCATGTGAACTTGCACGTTTCACATAGTTATAGTGTGTGTTTAGTGTGATTTTTTGCAAGTAGTCTTATATTATTAATTTAAACATGATTATGAAAAAAAATTTCAAAAAAAATAATTTTAAGCGAGGTACCTCCGGTACTCCGCAAAACTAGTGGTACTCATTTGAACCCAAATCTATATATATATATATATATATATATATATATATATATATATATATATATATATATATATATATATATATATATATATAGGGAGGTTCAATTGAGAACTTTTGTGCATCGAGGTACAAAAGTACATATATCATCCATTAGATCAAAGAATTGTATGGATTAGATTAAATGACAAAATGGTAAATAATTGGACAATTTTATGCATCTTGTGCATTACAAAAAAAAACATGGAAGGGCATTTTGGGTATTGTGTATACCTCATTAAATTCAATATTTTAATAAATAACTAAATAATAAATGTTAAAATAAATTCAATTGATCACTTCCAAATTTAACAAAAGTCACACAAATTCAAAAAGAATGATGGAGATATTGATGCATTTCATATTAATCGTTTAATTCGTGATTCATATCGATTTTATCTATACAAAATCTATACAATTCGTGATGCATCACTGTTAATCATCATCTTCATATTCATCGTTTATCATCATCGTTCATCTATGCATAGTGTTCATCATGGTGCATCGTTGTTAATCATCAATATCATTGTTCCAATGGATGCATCAACGTGTTCATCATCATCTTCTTCGTTCATCGTGTTCGTCGTGTTTCATCGTATTGTTCATCATCGGTTGCATCTCTTGTTCATCATCATCGCGGTGGCGGCGGCGGCGGCGGTTGGCGAGGTTCCTCGATGCATACAGTGGAGAGAGAGAGAGAGATACGGTGGAGAGGTGGTTACAACAAAGGTCATGGTGGTGGATACGGTGGGGAGGGAGAGAGAGAGAGAGAGAGAGAGAGAGAGAGAGAGAGAGAGAGAGAGAGAGAGAGAGAGAGAGAGAGAGAGAGAAATAAAGAAAGAGATAGACATGAGGAGGTGATTACTTTTTTTTGAATATTTATTTCCTTATTTAATTCTAATTTACCTATTATAATTAATTCAATATATTTAATTTTACACATTCAATATTCCAGGATTACTCTTAGTGCACCCTTGTTTGATTCTTTGGTGCACAAAAGTTCCTAGAGGTGCCTCGGTGCGTAAAAGTTCTCAATTGACCAACAATCTATATATATATATATATATATATATATATATATATATATATATATATATATATATATATATATATATATATATATATCCATATTTAGTAACCTAATACTCAAATATCCGAACCCGATATCATAATTTCAATATTAATACCCTTTTAATCCATTTAATCCCGAGAACTCATAAACATAATTAATACACTAAAATAATAGCTCGGTGACACATTTATCGCAATCCCGACACGTATCGATCCACTAATCGGAAGATAATTGGGCCAACACAATAATATTCAATTAATAGTCCACTAAAATAATTCCATGTACTAGCTTAGAAGATGGGATGTTACATGCCCCACCTTGCTTTGGTGGTTTTATTACTGTCTACACCAGTATATATTTCATACCAGAGTGCCTGTAACAAGAATATTGTTTCATTTAGGGGCTGTTTGTTTGTTGCGAAACCATTAAGTGCTGAATGATTCAGAGGCTTGAATCATTAAGCGTCTCTTAATGAATTTAGCTCTGAATGAAAATAGGTTGTTTGTTTTCATGTTGAATGGAAACTATTAACCTTAATAAATGATTTTGTGTTGTTTTGCAAGTGTTTACCTTTTTAATATTTCAAATGTAATTTTTAATAAATTATGATGGCTTAATAAATGTTTTAAGTTTATAAATTGCAAATATATAACAACATACAAACATTTTATAAAAAAATCATATATTACCTTAAAGATAGTATTACTGTAAAAATCGATAACATCAATTAATATATCAATTGAACTAAAAACCCATAAATTCCTAAAAAGTTCATCACATCAAGAGACACAAAAAAACACAAACTATTCTTAAACAATAATAGTTCAATCTACCATCATAACCCATAACAATCCATATTTGTTTCCAGCATTCTTAACCCAAATCTCACAACTCTCCGGCTTGAGACACAACCAAACTTTTCTACGATAAGAACATTCTCCAAAAAGCAAAACAGCAGTGTTATACCTTGAGTCTTTTGTTCCCCATCCAATTTTGTCTAACTTCTCGATGCAAGCAATCATATCATCTGACTTATGCTTATCAGACAATGATCTTGCATCTTAGTAATTTCGACTCCAACTTCAAAGATCATTGAATTGATTGTTTCTTTACTTTTTCGTTTCATGCTACGAGTTTGAGAACGATCACGAGCTTGAGAATGATCAGATGACTCCTCTGTTGAAGTCAATTGTTCCTTTGAAGCCGAGTTTTCTGTTGATGCCTGATGCGTATTATCATGTCATTCAAATCGGGACCAACGGTACCTTCCTAAGGATGAGGAAGCGTTGAAGATGGTCCCCAACTTTCAAAGCCCGTGGAAGCTGCACCATCAAACAATTGCACACAAAGATCAAGGAAAAGCAATGGTGCATTTCGTAACGGCTCTATAAATTTGTTTGCCTGTTTAAAAAAATTATGCCCATAAGAATAACAAATTTAAAAAAATGAAAATGATATCATGCAAGAAAACAGCCCTCATCTCCAGTTGCCACTCTTCTTCGGATAAATTAAACTTGTTCGATAGTGGATCATATACATTTCTAGTTTTATTCTTCAACTTTTTCCATGCTCCATACTTCCCTTTCAGATAATCATAACGGTTTTTATCTGTCGTTGTTCCACGATGAAATCATGTTTGACTTTTAGTTTTTCCACAATATTTTTCCATGAATTGGG
This sequence comes from Centrapalus pauciflorus, assembly GCA_020465985.1. Taxonomy (NCBI): domain Eukaryota; kingdom Viridiplantae; phylum Streptophyta; class Magnoliopsida; order Asterales; family Asteraceae; genus Centrapalus; species Centrapalus pauciflorus. The sequence continues at coordinate 88,253 of JAANYP010006792.1, read as the reverse complement.
CTTCAAACTGCCACCTTCTCGTCCATTTATCACAATTTCATTTATACATGCTTCAAGAAAGGTTTTTTCAACGTTTCTTGTTTCCAACTAACCCTACGTTTTTTTTTCTGCCATACCTATACATAGAAATGATACATAATGAGATATACTAGTCAAAATTCTAAAAATAACATTATATATTTTGAAATTCCAGAATCTATATATTCTAAAAGAACTCATGAGATCTTTCATTTATTTTATTAAATTGCATTATTAAATTACACTTCGGTATTAAATTGCACTGCATTATTAAATCGCACTTTATACATGAAAAAGTTTTAGAAAAGAAAATGAAAAAATGTATCAAACAAACACTATTGCTCCAATAAATAAATAAATATACACAAAGGAAAAGAAAAAAAAACTAGAGTTTCACTGCTTGACACATTCAAAGTAGAAAGAGTTGGACTTCATTCCCTAACAAACATAACATTGACCCCTGCTGTAAAAAAGATTGCACCTCTAAAAAAGACAGGTCTAGAATGCTAGCCCAGGAAAGTAGTATATGGATGGACAAATAGAACACGAGTGTTAATTACAATATGAGGAAGCTAGTTGATTCCTAAATAGAGAAATAGTACATTTGCAAGCATTTAGAAAACTAAGCTGTGTGTCAAAATTCTATTGAGATTATAGAAAACAATTTCATGAACTTCAAATAAAAGATAGGATAAAGGGTCAAGTATTCTAATATATAATAGAGCAAAATGGGATAGTTGAGACTTTAGTCAAAGTGAAGGAATTATATTAGCTAAACTAGTTTTGAAAGAGGTGGTCATTAATATCACCGGCACACTTACTATTTCAAATAGATCAAAACATAACTATACAAGGACTTACAAGCTATTTTAAGGGCAAGATCAATTTGGATGAAGCTTCTCATAGAAAGTTTTCAAATATCATATTGGTAGGGAGATTGAGATACAAAAATATTTCAACAACTCGTGGTTATGGCAATAAGAATCAAGGAGAACAACTTTAAAAGCTTGCAGTAGGTTACAATGTGATGGTATTAAACAATTTATCCGTGAACATGCCCCTCAACTACCAACCTTTAATTGCCAAAAATCTAACAGGGTAGATCCTCGCCTCACTATGAAGCAGATCAAATGTTCTTCACAATGTGTGAGTGTTGTGCAGACTCCAAAACTCACCACCTGTGAGTGTAATTGGTGCTGCACCGTCATGATTTCAGCCTTAATTCTTGGTCCTAATTGACCCCTAGGCTTGCACATTAATTCTGGAACATGTAGCATGGACTTTTTCGATGAGTAAAAGGGGTATAGGCTGCTCCGCTGCTGTAATTACGAAAGATGGACAACCAACAGAAGCATGATAGCAGCACCAACAGTCATTGAAAAACCAGTAAAACCTGGCTTGGCCCATGACCAAAAGCCCTCGTGTCCTAGCCTATGTCTTTTGGTCTTTGGCCAAGAAGTTTAGGCTCATTAATCGCATGTTAGTGACATGTGTTGCGGCTGCTAAAAGACAAGAAAGATGGGTCTGGACAGCAGCAAAAGAAAGCTTTAAAATGATGGCACGTGGTCGTAGTCCATGGCTTAAGTCCATAAGCCTTTGCCTAATACTCTCAGCCTTTTCCTTATTTATCTTGGCCTTTGGCCAAGACATTTAGGCCCTTCGTGGTGTAATATTAGTAAGTATTATGGCTGTTATAAGTCACAAAGGGTAGCAATATTATATATTCTGCCTCTAATGGGAAGTTAAAGGACACAGTATGCCTATCATGCCTGTATACATGATTAGCTGCCATTTGAGCTAAAGTAGCTACAATAATGAAGTGACAGTAGTAACCAAGTGGGTTCACTAATCAAAAGCAAACATTCTATTTGAGGCTAATATCATTTGATACGTTCATTGATTTTGGGTCTTTTTCTCTTGTAAACCTATACCAAAGCCAAAAAAAATAGCAACTAAACCCACCCCCAACAAATAGCCATAACCATGTACTAAAAAATCCACAATAGTACATAAAAAAAAGCTGCATGAATTTAAACAAACAGTTGGTATGCAAATCATCAAATCAAGAATACTTGTGTATAAATCAATCAAACAATGAGCGCTTGATTCTTTCAACTACATTGTTAAAAATCAAACCTAAAAAATACTAAGAAAGAAACAAGAGTTTTTTCTGTATACCTGAAAGTAAAACTACGAATGAATGTTGTAAAGAATCGCTGATGAAGAATTGCTTCACCTAATCAATGGGGTATTCGTTGTTTAGATAATAAACTCTTTGAAGGCACCTGTTTCCCAAAGCGATTGATTGAAAATATACAAATCAGAATCATAAAATCAATGGTGGGGAGAGATAAAGGTAAAAAAAAAAAAAAAAAAAAAAAAGAGAATCGATTGAACAGAGATATGGAAGAACTTACCATGTCGATACATCAGAAGAGGAGACAAATGGATACGCGAGAGAGAGATAAGGATTGTTGGGTAAATTTTGGGATTCAGAAGCGTTCAACGTGAAGTTTAGGAGGAATCGCTCAGCACCGCAGATTCATTCGGAGGCCGCTTCAAAATTTTATCAAACACGCAGGATGTTGATTGCATCCATGGTTGGGCTCTGAACAGACTCATTCAAAACCAAACAAACGGGCCCTTACAAACATTCCATTTTTCTTTTCCTGAGTGTGCTAAAAGTGACTTCAATCGTGTTTTGCTAGGAATCGGAGGATTACTTGTAATGAAAGCAGGAATAGTCTCATTGAATAATGCATCACCGTTTTCAATCAATTAATGCTTTGTTTTGTAGTTAAGTAGAGTTCTCGAGTGATTCAGTGAGGTTCTCGAGTGATTCAGTAAGGTTCTCGAGTGATACACTAAAGTTCTCGAATGCCAAATCTTTTGATATCAAGTACAAACTTCTCAATTATTATAAGGTAAGTTCTCGATTAGCAACGTGAGCTTCTTCATTGTTGTATTAGTCGAGAACTATAACTGTTTCTTGATCAATAGTTCTAGACTTCAAATTTCACCATCATTTTGTTTGAAATTTGCACTATTGGACTTGAAATTACCTCACAATTCACAAACAACTTTTACAAACACAAAACTGATAACTATGAATCATAAAAACAAAAAATGATGAAGAACAGGAAGAATACAGAAATTTTTCAAAAATACAAAAATCAAATTGTTTTTTCTGTGATTCGCATTAGAAATCAAGACTTGTTGCATTCAATTCGTCTTTGAAAAGGCACACTTTCGATAGTAAAATTTAATCAAATGAACCATTCAATCAAAATCCATGATGAACTTTCAAGAACATGAGGTTTTCGAAAACAAAGACAAAATTCTTCAAAATCTTGAATTTTTTTTCCTGAAATTCTATGATTACTCAATCCTAAATCTCTGACACCAATTGTTAAAACATAATCAAGTACAAAACATAAAGATTTATCCTTGAAATCACAAGATGATATGAATTCGTTTGAACACTATTACAACCAAAACCTTTGGAAAGTTACCACCAAAACCCTAGCTTGGAAAAGTTATTTGTATCACAACAAGAGAACTTTAAACTTAAAACATTTTAAGCCCTTGAACTTTTAACTACAAAACATTACATTAATTTAACAAAATTGAGTACCCTTATATTGAAAGAAATAGAGTCATGTTTGACGTGAACGAAGTAATTATGTGGGTTTATGCATCATGTTTGACGTGAACGATGAATATATTTATGCTTTTATGTGGTTTGTTTAGAATTTCAAAAATTATCCATAACCTTTAAAATTTATATGAATAGTCTCTAAAGAACACTATTTACTTATATAAATGGTGCACTTGTCTCTTATTTTATTAGTGACAGCTTTACCCTTTTTTTAATAATAATTTTGTCCATAAACTATCTAATGAGTTTCAGTTTTGTTCATTTTCGTAAATTTTTATTTTTAGCTATAAATTTGAAGTGTTAAATTAATAAATTATGAATTAATTAATTATTATTTATACATTTTTATTTTTTGATGTATATTTATCTTTGAGTAAATTACATAAATGGTTCCTATGGTTTATAGCAAATTACAAGTTTCGTCACTAACTTTGAAAAATTACACTGGTAGTCCATATTTTAAAACTTTGTCACGCTTTCAGTCCTTAAGCAAGTAATTTTTTTATGAGTATATCTGAAACACCCATACAACAATAATATATGTTTAAGTGTAATTAACAATAATTAGTACAATAATACTTGTGGAATTAGGGTATAAATAAAACTTTTACAACTAATGCATCATAAGTGATGCATCCGAATCACAACTATTAAGGTCTACAAGGTTACATGTCATGATCATGCGAACGAATAGTTAAGGCCAGGAAGTTGGCTACCCAAACCCAATGCAACATCCAAATCATACTGTTAGTCTTGAATCTAATATATTCAACAATATGGAAGTCTGAAAGCTTCCAGCATGGTATCACAAAACCTGTAAAAATGTTAACAACTAAAACGTAAACAACAAAGTTGTTTAGTGAATTAATCCAAGATTAATATATATAATAATTACACGGTAACGATGTCATGCATTCTAATTAGTTCAACCATAATCAAACATTTGCCACTAAGCAATTTATAACTCATTCGATGGTTCACCTCACCTCTTCAAGGACTATTAATCTTCCATATTTATTTCCATAGAATTCTAAATTATTACTATAATTAAATTACGAGATTTATATCTACATGTTTCACTTTCGCCGCCTAGCCTAGCCGAGTCGATGTGTGAGACTAAATATATTCAAAGTAGCACGTTGTAACGTTCAATCATTATCGACCCGTTGCATTACCAAATACGTACTACTCATGACTTCACAACACAAGTGTTGCCTCACCATGCGCCCAACAGTTATTTACCATCGCCCGCAGGCGGCCCGTTGCTGTTCTCACATGAAACAATCCGACACAATCCAATCTTTTTATGTATATGTAAATGACCACGTATACCCTGAACAAGTACGGGAGTGGTTTCCAACAATATATATATATATATATATATATATATATATATATATATATATATATATATATATATATATATATATATATATATATATATATATATATATATATATATATATATATATATACACACACACATACATACATACATACACATATAACTATGTCTACTCCGATCAAGTACGGGAGTGGTTACCCACAAATCAATTGTGTTGGGCACCCAACAATTCCATTTGATCACAAATGATCTAATGTGACTAATGTGTCTCATGTGTTATCAATTTTATCTTTTAATTAATAAGTTTCCAACCATAACCTTCCATATGAGTATCAATTTGTTACCACTTTAGACTTACCAATTAAACGGCTCTAATCGACAACTACAACCAGATAAGTTATCAAACAATGTGCCATAATGATCAATTGATGATGGCTTTAATATCTACTCGTCAAATCAATAACAAGTGTTGATTCTATTTAATGTTAAATGTCCAAATAGAATATTGTACTCAACTAACATCAAGTAGACATATAAATGACTCACCAAATAGTCATATAAACATTTTGACTGACCAACAAGGTCATCAAGACATATGTTGTGTCATTCACTTTGATAGTATTTCCAATACGACATGCATGACAAACCAATCCATAATGAAGTCAACTAGCATGGCAACACATTTCAATTTATAATGCATGATAACATGTCCAATAAAAGCTACAATGAATCTATCAATATGACATATGAGTATAGGGATGGCAAAAAACCCTGAACCCAATGGAGAAACCCGAAACATGAACTTTTCGGGGTGAATTCGGGGATCTTATCTGGGATTTTATCGGGTACGGGTTGGGGATGGGGGGTCAATCCCCGCCCCGGCCCCATAGTAGTTGTATTATTTTTCATACACACACACACACATATAGATATACCTTCTTTCTTTAACCATGTTATAAATACATAATAACCTATGATTAATATCTACGTAAGTTTGGTTGTCAATGTAAATGTATCGTTAATCTTTATCTATGATAATGCAAACGTGTTGTTATCTAGTTTCATTTGATTATATTTTAAATAGATTTTCAACTTTTATTGTTAAAAAGATATTTGGTATCGCTAGAAAATTTATTATTTTTAATATTTTGAACGGGTTTTCAGTTCGGGTTTGTATATGTAAACGGGAAACGAAAGACACTAACGTAAAATAAAGTCTTATTGGATACCCAATGGGGACCCGAAACCCGTGAGGACCCGATGGGGAAACCCGATGATGAATGGGGTTGCGACGGGGGACCAATCCCCGCCCCGAACCCGCTCGTTGCCATTCCTATATGAGTATGCGTTAGGGGTGGCAAAATGGGCGGGTTGGGTTGGATTGGGTTGCGGGTTGAAACGGGTGAGGGTTGGAACGGGTGAGGGTTGGAATGGGTTCGGGTTAGAACGGTATCGGGTTGAATTGGGTCGGACGCCCATTTTGATTTTTGTTATCTTTCATAACGATACATACATACATATACAATTATATAAATAAGATCATCAAACTTGTTCCTTCATATCTACACAGTAACACATATATTAAGTATTAACTTATTAATAATAATAATAATAATAAAGATTATTATAATAATAAAATGGATCCATAAACGGATTTTTATTTTATATGTATAAAAAGAAAAGAAATGTTGTCAGAGTATTTATTACTCTATTTATAGGAAGTTGGAACTGTAAGTCTGTGGGTTGGCTTTATGTTCCAAAAAAAATTATAGTATTTCAAGTTGAAATTTTCAACACATCGGTTTAACGACAAAAATCCTCCAAAAGGATTTTCGGCGAACATAGCCGACGAAGACGTATTCTTCGACGGCGACATAGCCGACGATGACGTATACTGCGATGACGACATATACCGTGTGACTGTGCTAATCGCTGCACTTATCTCTCTTAAACAAAGGTTATGTATTGTTTATTTTGATTTTTTTTAGTTCAAAAGTCTGTTTTCTTTTTCTTTTTTTGTTTGGTTTGAATTCAATTTCTTTATTTGGATTTTTGACTATTTTGGTTTAAAAAGGTTCATATTGTTTTTCTAAGTTTCTCGATTTCATTGTTTCTTCTTTTTGATTTTTCTAGCTTTTGGTAAATGTCGGTGAACAGCAGTGGTTTTCAGGGACGGTGGTGGTTGTCGGTGAGAGATCGTGTGTCTGTGGGGTGGTGTTGTCGGTGGGCAGGTGGGGATGCGTGGGTGTAACTGGTGCTGAATCTGATGAAGGTGATGACGTGTACAACCATATTTCACTGCATTACATGACCCGTTATGAATTTACAGTGATCTGAAGTTGCCCATTCAACCTGCAACTCAATTTGACGATGCCCATTTCAACCCGTAGGTTCTGTTTAGCTATGTCCATATCAACCCACATATACTAAAAAATTGCCCAAAGCCACCCGTTTTATTGACAGTTGGTTGAGATTGCCACCCCTAGTATGCGTGATTAAATAGCATGTTATCATAAACACAATTAACATGTAATCGTTATTCAATTTTAATCTTAGAACTCACAGTGATTGACTAATTATAGCCTTGACGTCTCAATTCGACCTTGAAATGCCCAAATAAGGCAAATGCTTCTTCGAATAGGCTCCAACGATCCAATTCACTTGCATGATGCTTACATAAGAATTATATAAGCCCCCAAAGCTTATTAATTCCATAAAGTTCTCCGAATGTGAGTTCGATAACAACGTAAGAGTTTCGGGTCATTCCGGTACCCAACAAACTCGGATTCATGTTCCAACTTTGGGAACAATTAGACTCATACAATAGGAGTTGCAAACAAGTGTTGGATCCCAACATAGATGCTCAATGCTCTCAACAACTCTTAAAACATTTCCAAATACATTTCAGGACTCTATGAGACCCGAATGTGGAATTAAACTTTGAAACCCTTTAAACACTTAATTTAGATGTATTTTACAAGTATTAGATGTTAGCATAGGACCCCGTAGCTCAAAATCAAATTTTTGGACAGCCAGTTTCGACTCGTCGAGTCGCTCACAGACCTGCACTTCCTCCCCCCTACGGGTTTAACACCCAAAATTTCAAAACTTAACAAAACTCAAATCTAACACTTGGAATCGATTATACACCATATTTAAACACTTTTAAGCTCATTTTGAGCTTCCAAAACATCACAAATGCAACCGATTGATCCATGGCTCATTTTGAGCCCTAATTGAGTTTCTAACTCAAACTAACCAAATCAACATATATAGTTACATATTATGGCTCCATATCAACCCAATAACAACCTATTACAACATTTATTAACATTTAGGTTGATTTCCAAACAACATTCTATGAACCCATTTGAGTTCATCATCAACAATGGAGCTAAAAAATGAAAATAAAAGGAAGAAGGTTAATGGGAGGAGGTTATACCTTCAATATCCAACGAAATGGGCAAGATTTGAGCTCCAATACACTTCAATCTTCTATCTCTACCCAACTCTCTTCTTTCTCTCAATTGTGCAAGAACAGACACACACACACACACCATAGTGTGTGTTGGACGGTTTTTAAAAGAAAATGGGAGAGGGCTTTGGCCCTTTGACCATTCACCACCTCGCTCACATAATCACACTACTTCATATTGCACCCCTCTACCCATAATTTATCTTCCAATTACAAAGTTGGTACCCATGTTTGCATATTACATAATTAATCATCATTATGTTTAACCCATATTATTAGTGTACCAACAATAATAGGTCATTATGATATTAAGGAATCATCTCTTCAAATTATAAAGTATATTGCTAGTTTCAATATTAATTACTATAAGACATAATTTATAATTACTACTTTCAACAATATAAGTTATTTGACACTCAACAAATAAAGTTTCGTTATTTCATAATTATAATAATCAAACTCTATTAGGGATATTTAATTACCTCTTAATTATTTGTGGTGTTACAATATCATATAATTTTTTCTAATGTTTGAATGATTTTAAATACAAATAATTACATTCTAATTTATTTTTGTTCTTCTATTCTATTTTACTTTTATTTCATAAACAAAAAATTATGAGAAACTTTTTAAATTATTTTTAAAAAAGCTTTTTAATTTAAAACAATATTTTATTATCTATTTAATGTCATTAAATAATATTTTGTTTTTAATATTAAAATAGTATTTTATTTTTTATTATTAAAATAGTGTCATAAAATAGTGTTTTTTAAAAACTCTTATTTAAAATTATCAGTAAGTTTTTGAAAATAATTTAAAATTTTTCTCACAATTTATTGTTTGTGAAATAAAAATTAAAAAGAACAAAAATTAAAAGAAGGATCTATATTTAACAATTGAACTAGTAATTTATACTCTTCAAATACTAGAAAAATGATATTATACACTAATAAAAATTTTAAAAATGCTAAAAAGATTAGAAGCTTGATTAAAATTAATATATGAAGATAAGAAAGATAAATTAATTAAATATATAGATAGATTGTAAAATGTTTATAAAACGAAAATTAATAAAAAAATAAATATTTACGTCAAAACGAATTAATATAAAAATAACTAAATATATATTTAAAGTTAATAGGTATGAAACTTATTAATATATAGGTAAATACATAAATAAATTCTTATAATAATAAGTAAAATATTACTTATTAATTAAATATAAATATACAAATAAATAAATATGAAGAACAAACTAAATTAATTGATTAAGAACCATTAGTGAAATTATTTTGTAAGGGAAATTTTGGAATTGGGTAAATTACAAGTTTCGTCCCTGTGGTTTATTGTAAATTATGAAATGGATCCTTTAACTTTAAAAATTACACTGACAGTCCTTGTGGTTGAAGTTTTGTTACGGATATGGTCTTTTGGCCATTTAAAATGATCATTTTACCCATACTTGTTTAATAATTATTATTAATGTTATTTTTATTGATATTTCTATTATTATTAAATAATAGACTATTCTGAAAAATTAAAAATACAAGTAAAATTAATTTAAAATAAAAGACATAAATTTGAATAATAAATATTAATAAAGACAAATGCATAATAACTTTTATCAATTAAAAACTAAAAAATAACGTTTTGAGTTTACATTTTTTACTTTTAAAAATAGTATACCTTTTTTAAATAAATAAAATAGATGTAAACATTGTCAAAAGATATTAAATTTTTTTTGACGTTTTTAAAATTTTTACATAAACAAGTTTTTAACACCTTCAATAAACATTTAAAAACATTTTTATAGTTTAAACAGTTTAAAAACTTAAAACATTTTGAAAAACTTAAATTTCTTGTAAAGTTTAAAATAAAATTTTTAAACATTTTCTAAAAAAGTTATTTTTAAATGTTTTTAGAAAAGTTACCGAAAACTATCAAAAAAACTTCAAAATCATAAAATTTATTTATTATTCATCAAAATGTTTAATTTTTTTGTTTTATTATTCATGAAAACATTTAATTTTTTCAACAAAAAATAAAAAGGAAACCTAAAGTTAAAAGACTATTTTACTTTTAGTTTTTAATCATCAAAATGATGAAATAACAATTTATATGTTTTTGTAAATATTTTAATCATTATTAAAATTCATATAAAAATGAATATTTAATAAAAGTAATGTCTTTTATGACTTTCTAAAGGTTTACATTTTATTTTTAAAAATCTAAACTCAAAACGTTAATTTTTAGTTTTAAATTGATAATAATAATTATTTGTATGTCTTTAAAAATAATTATTTATTTATTTACATGTGTTCTACACTAAATTAATTTTACAGGTTTTTAAAATTATTTTATTATTTTATAATAATAAAATACTAATAAAAACAACATTAATAATACTTATTAAACTAGAAGGGTAAAATGGTCATTTGAAATGGCCAAAAGACCATAACAAAACTTTAACAACAAGGACTGTCAGTGTAATTTTTAAAGTTAAAGGACCCAATCCATAATTTCTAATAAACCACAGGGACGAAATTTGTAATTTACCCTTTGGAATTTTTAAAATTGAGTTGGTTAGGGACTGAAAATGTTACAAGATTTGAAAATATGGACTACTAGTGTAATTTTTTAAAGTTAGAGACAAAACCTGTAATTTGCTATAAACCACAGGGACCATTTATGTAATTTACTCTTTATCTTTTCTTTATTAAAAATTATCGTTATTTATATATGGGTAAATTACAAGTTTCGTCCCTGTGGTTTATTGAAAATCATGGATTGCATCCTTTAACTTTAAAAATTACACTGACAGTCCTTGTGGTTGAAGTTTTGTTACGCATATGGTCTCTGACCATTTAAAATGACCATTTTATCATTATTTGTTAAATATTATTATTAATGTTGTTTTTATTGATATTTCTATTATTATTAATTAATAGACTAATCTAAACAATTAAAAATACCAGTAAAATTAATTTAATATAAATGACATAAATTTGAACAATAAAATATAAATAAAGACAAAAGCATAATAATTATCATTAATTAATTAAAACAAAAAAATAACGTTTGGAGTTTATATTTTTTACTTTTAAAAAAAGTAAACCTTTTTTAAATCAAAAAAATAAAAATATCGTCAAAAAGTATTAAAATGTTTTTTGATGTTTTTAAAATTTTTACATAAAAAAGTTTTTTAACACCTTCAATAAACGTTTAAAAACATTTTTATAGTTTTAACATTTTAAAAACTTCAAATATTTTGAAAAACTTTAATTGTCTTGAAAATTTTAAAGGTTTTAAATATTTTTAAAAAAATTATTTTTTTAAATGTTTTAAAAAAGTTATAGAAAACTATCAAAAAACTTCAAAAACATTAAACTTATTTATTGTTCATCAAAATGTTTACTTTTTTCGATTTTTATTCATAAAAACGTTAAATTTTTCAACAAAAAATAAAAAAGGAAACCTAAAGTTAAAAGACTATTTTACTTTTAGTTTTTAATTATCAAAATGATGAAATAACAATTTATATGTTTTTATAGATATTTTAAGCATTATTAAAAATCATTTAACGTAAAAAGGATAAAAATGAATACCTTAATAAAAATCATTTATTTTATGATTTTCAAAAGGTTTACATTTTATTTTAAAAAAATCTAAACTTAAAACTTTGATATTTAGTTTTTAATTGATAATTAATTATTCGTATATATTTAAAAATAATTTATTATTTATTTTCTTGTGTTTTACACTAAATTAATTTTACTGGTTTTTAAAATTATTTTGAATTATTTTATTATTTTATAATAATAAAAATAATAATAACAACAACATTAATAATAATTATTAAACTAGCAAGGGTAAAATGGTCATTTGAAATGGCCAAAAGACCATATTCGTAACAAAACTTCAACCACAAGGACTGTCGGTGTAATTTTTAAAGTTAAAGGACCCAATCCATAATTACTAATAAACCACAGGGACGAAATTTGTAATTTACCCTTTATATATTTAGTTTACGTTTAATTTTGTATTCAATTTATTTGTACAAAATTTATTAATCTCACATTTCAATTGTTAAAATATTTATATATTTTTATTTTTATGCGTTTCCATACATACACGGTCGTCCCATAGATTTCGGAAGCCTTGTACTTGTGATTACAATATAGACTCTTCAATATTTTAAACCGTAAATTGGTCATTTTGAGAACCTAATTTTAATAGGTAAACTGGAATTCGTGAACGACAAAACAAAATGATTAGTGAGAAATCAATATAAATAACACAAATTAAAATAAATTTGACACGAATTCCATTTTAACGCACTTGTGCACAATGTGTATGCATCAAATGCAGAAAATTTTTATTGGCTCGAACTTAGATATTTCTTATGACCGTGAGACCATATAAAATTGAGGGCCCTATGCGGTCGATTCTCCCGTACAGACGCACACCCTAAAAGACGCACCTGCATACACACACTTAGAGTTTTATTCAAATCAATTAATGTAACACCCACTTTCCACACATAAAAGCCACGTCAACATAATATTATAAGTGGCAATATCGCAAGCATCTTGTAATACACATGTCAGGGGTTAACAAAAATCACGATTAATTAAAACTTTTAATTCAACATCTTCTATACATCATATCACATGCTGATACAGATACACATACAAAACCTGAACGCTAGCTATCACACACAAGTTAACCAAGTTTAACAGTTTCCCAAAAGACGATATCAACATGTAGCAGATTACACAGACACTGCTCTGATCAATGTCAGCTCCTACTTCAGCGGCTGTTGCGGCTGTGACCCCACTGTCTGACTGCTTGAGACACATTAGACTCGAAAACGTAAGCTGGGAAGCTCGTGAGTACGCGTGGGTTAGACTCTGTAGATATAACACATAGCATGCACAAACACATATAGCTAAACACAATAACACAGATACTCAATACTCGATGCACGTCTCAGTCAAGGGGACGCCGTTCCCCAGCTAATAGGCCGCACACAGCAGCGGTTAGCACACAATAGGCATAGGATCGACCTGACAATAAACATTGCTGTATATATACAGTCTTATACTTCATGACTGGTTAGGGACAGTCAGCCTGCGCGATCACACATCGTGGACACCTGTAAACTCATACACAAATAACACATATAGGGAGGCAGATAAAATCATACCTATGGCACCACATCACTGTCTCATACACATATCACAATATACACAACACAACTCGTAAAACAAGCGCGCTTTGAAAAGAACTCGAGTACTCACCGATATACCAAATCACTTGTCGAACAAACTCAAATGCGGCTCGGTACACTGTCTGCTCGACCCTGTACATATAACGGATCTCAGACTGTTAATACAATTCTCACAGATAACCAACACAACCCCAAAACACAAATACTATAACTGAACTGAACCCAAATAGCAGCCCTAAACAATCCATGAAACCCAAAACGAACCTAGCCTAGCCAACCGGATCGCGACCCGCGCTTGAGCTCATCGCGGTCGCGCCTGGGCCATTACGGCCGCGCTCTGGAGGTCGCGACCGCGACCACGGACTTGCAGGTCCTCTGAGCTTCGCGAAAATGGCTGAACCAGGGGTTTTCCATCACCCCACTCGATTCCAGTACCAGAAAGCCCACAAAACATATACACAACTACTCAAACGTTTTTGAAACCAAACCCACAATATCACACACATATAGATCTCGAATTTCAGCAATCAAATTTTGTAAATTCATACCTCTTAACCTCAAGAACACACAATCAAGATGGCGATGATCAAATTCAGCAGCCAAATCAGTTCTTTGGAAGCTTGTTCTTGCTGATCCAGAATCACATGCACACACGCACACACACGTTTTCTGTTTTAGGAAAGGAGAAGGAAAGGGAAACAATATTCAAAAGAAGCCCTTATATACGCTTTCCATTTAAGGCAAGTTTCGGACCCGATAAATCCGAACCGATTCCACATTTTTCACTATTAATATCAGTTTAACCCATTTAACGCTGTGATCTCATAATTATTATTAATCCGCTAAAATAATAACCTGGCGCCACGTATTGCTCGGTCCCGGCACGTATAATCCACTAACCGGAATCTCATTGGACCAACGCAATAATATTAAATTAATTATCCACTAAAATAAATATACGTACCAGGTCGAAATTCCGGATGTTACAATTAATCAATTAAAGTAATTATAGTAATAACAATTGAGTTAATAATTTTCTTAAAAAACATCTTATATTATATAATCTATACCTATATCTATGTATATTAATAAAAAATTTCTTTACATCACATTTCATCAATATTGCATTGGAATTTTATTACCTTCATATTTTTCTTATTAGATTAACCAATTGGAAACATGAATATACAGATTGATTTATTCAAAAGCTAATCGTCGTTGTACTCATCATATCATTATTTTCAATTCTATATCTTATATTACTTTTAATTTATGTAAACCAAATTAATATTAGTGCATTATTAATATGTTTTTAGTATGTTTATAATAATAGTATTTATAATTAAACATGTTTAAGATTATCATCGTTTATAAAACATACCCATGTAATACAATGTGCTATATAGACTAGTGTGTTTGTGCTAGGGATGAGCATATTGACAAAAAAAAAACCCGAAAATCGACCCAGACCAAACTGTTATATCAAAATTGGTCCGGTTTCAGATTCTTTAAAATTACTATTTTCGGGTTCGGTCCACCGGTTTTTGGGTTTTAACCCGACTTAAACCGGAATTTAAACTTTATGTTATCAATTTTAAAGTTTATGTTATATTGTTATTTTTTGTAGTCCATAAAGGAACAATATTTTTAAATATTATTTCTAAATCATATAAAATGTCTATGTAATAGCTATTGAGCTCTTTTGTAAATATATAATCATGTAAAAAATTTTAACGGTGTAAATATTTTTTTTATAATACTATAGAAAAAAAATATAGAGAACTTAATATAAGTAAGGTATGTTTGATCTTTTATTTTGTTCAAAGATAATGTGATAAACTTGATAATTTCACAAAGGGTTAAAGTCATACAAATGTATGTTACTTTACTGAAAATACTCAGGGTGCGTTTGGTTCGCGGATTTCCTGGGATTCACTGGGATTTGCATTTAAAATCTTGTGTTTGGTTCGCAGATTTCAGTAAAGATTTCAAATCCCAGGATTTCTTAAATCCCTCCCTTCTTTGTTATGTAAAATCCTAGCCTCCCCCCTAGGATTTTAAATCCCAGTTACCTTGCATTTTTCAGATTAGCAAATTTTTTCTATAAGATAATGCAAATTCTTTGACAAAATCCTGACAAATGCAAATGCTGCATAATGCAAATCCCAGAGGAAAAAATCTGCGAACCAAACGCCCCCTCAAATTCCTAATCTAGTTATTTTTTATCCCATTAGTACTTGTACTTAAAATTTATTGTTGAGATGACACTTTTGATTACCGGTTCTACCGGTAATGATCTTATATTTGTGATTTTAGATGCATGAAAAAGATCTATATGCTTATGTGGATTTTCTAAATTATTTATATAGATCAAAATCCACGTAAATCCACGTTGTACTCCAAAATAACTTGTCGATATGGTACATGTAATCGGTAACTATGTTGATATGGTAAATCCACGTAAGCATCATGTCATTAAAAACATGTCACGTTGTCATTTGAATCAACAAAAACTGTCATATCAACATAGTTAATGGTTACACGTACCATATCGACAACTTATTTTGGAATACAACTACCATTCGGTCAAAAAAAAAGTTAATTAGTCATTTAAGTAAATTGATAAAAGTAAGAGTTGAGGAAAAAAGATAAACAAAACAATAAACATCTATAAAATTTGTATCGGTTCCAACCGGTCCGAGAACCGAAAAATCAGACCGGACCAAACCCTTATTACAAACATTTGGCCGATTTTTGGTTTTCTTATTTTCTTAATTTCGGTTTTTAGTCTAGACCTTTTTAGGTCGATTTGGTCCAAATGTTCATCCTTAGTTTGTGCGTATATAAGTGCATATCTTTAGGACAAAATGATTTTTGGGATTGTCGGTTATGAATAGACCTATAGGTGTAGAGGTGTTTTCTCAATAGTTGACCCTAGTTAATTAAATAAAGGGATGTTGATGCATGGAATTTATATCATGTGATTATGATAGTCTTTAATGTATGATGTTTATACTTAATGGATTATATATATATATGTGATAGACGATGTTTATAGTTAACATATGATGTTTATCTTTAATGAATGATATATGATAGATGATGATTATCTATATATAGAATATAGTTCGTGTGAGTACCTAAAAATGCAGAGTACCGTGAGTACCTGTGAACATACAAGTTTCAGATGTAAACATGCTGTGAAAAAAAGTTTTTTTTAGACATCTTTTTTTTCATATTCATTTAGAAACAAATAATATAATGTTATTTGTTAAAAAATACATATATTCACACTTTCTAGCATCTGTGAACATAAAAAAAAAAATTATATGAACATACGTATGTTCACAAGTCACAACAGTACAGTTCATGTGAACATGTACGTTTATGTGTAATTTTTTACAAGTAGTATTGTATTATTAATTTGAACATGATGAAAATTTTTTATCAAAAAAATGGTTTTAAGCGAAGTACCCCGGGTACTCCGCAAAACTAATGATACTCACTTGAACCCCTCTATATATATATATATATATATATATATATATATATATATATATATATATATATATATATATATATATTTATATTTATATATATAATAAGGTTCCACTGCGTACCAAGCAAAATCCTGCGTATCCAACGTACCCCACATATGCAAGGGTATTTGCGTAATTACAACGGTCATTCAAATTACTTAATTGATTATTCACAACACTTATTTGATCATTCACAACACTTATTTGGTAATTATCAAGAATTGTGTAACTATTTATAATTCTTCTGTACTTATTTGATCATTCACAACACTTATTTGATCATTCACATCACTTATTTGATCATTCATAATTCTTCAACACTTATTTGATCATTCATAACACTTATTTGATCATTCACAAAAATTATTTAACCATTCATAGAATTTATTTGATCATTCACAACACTTATTTGATCATTCACATGAATTATTTGACCATTCACAGTATTTATTTCATCATTCACAATAATTATTTGACCATTTACACTTCTTCTACACTTATTTGATCATTTACAAAAATTATTTGATCATTCACACTTCTACACTTATTTGATCATTCACAACACTTATTTGACTATTTAACTAATCTACACTTATTTGATCATTCACAACACTTATTTGATGATTCATAAGAATTATTTGACCATTCACAGTATTTATTTGATCATTCACAACACTTATTTAATCATTCAAATGAAATATTTGACCATTCACAATATTTATTTGATCATTCACAATAATTATTTGACTATTTACATTTCTTCTACACTTATTTGATCATTCACAAGAATTATTTAACCATTCACAATATTTATTCGATCATTCACAACATTTATTTTATCATTCACAATATTTATTTGATTATTCACAATATTTATTTGATTATTCACAACACTTATTTAATCATTCACAAGAATTATTTGACTATTCACAACTCTTATTTGATCAAAAGTATTGTGAATAATGATTTTATAAGTATTATGAATGGTCAAATAATTCATGTGAATGGTCAAATAAGTGTTATGAATGATCAAATAAATACTATGCATGATCAAATAATTTTTGTGAATGATCAAATAAATTTTGTGTGAATGGTCAAATGAGTCTAAAAGAAGTGTAAATGGTCAAATAATTTTTGTGATTGATCAAATAAGTGTTGTGAATGATCAAATAAATACTGTGAATGATCAAATAATTTTTGTGAATGATAAAATAAGTGTTGTAAATGATCCAATAAATATTATGAATGGTCAAATAATTCTTGTAAAAAAATTAAATAAGTGTAGAAGAAATATAAATAGTTAAATAATTATTGTGAATGATGAAATAAATACTATGAATGGTCAAATAATTCATGTAAATGACACAAATAAATATTGTGAATGGTCAAATAAATCTGGTAAATGATCATATAAGTGTTGTGAATGATCAAATAATAAATGTGAATGATCAAATAATTTTTGTGAATGATCAAATAAGAGTAGAAGAATTGTGAATGATCAAATAAATATTGTGAATGATCTAATAAGTGTTGTGAATGATCAAACACTTGGTATGCAACTGATATAAAATATACAAAAAAGACATTGAATAATAATGTTAGTCTACATAAAAAAATATAGAAATGTATAAAAACATAAAAATATATGAAATATATAAGAATCATAACATTCTACATAGATTATGTGTGATTTTTTACAAGTAGTCTTGTATTATATTATCTTTAGATTATCATGTAATCTACGTAGATTATCATGTAAAACATCCAATAACTATTACAATCATTATAAATCTAATATCTTACAAATAATCTTCATTATAAAACATGAAAAATGAATCTGTCATATTCTATGTAGAGTATCGACGAACATATTATATGTACAATCTACGTAGAATGTCATGCATTCTATGTAGAATGACATTCAATCTACGTAGAATGACATTCAATCTACGTAGAATGGCATGCAATCTACGTAGAATAACATGCAATCTACGTAGAATGGTATGCAATATACGTAGAATGACATGCAATCTACGTAGAATGACATGCAATCTACGTATAATGTCGTGTAGAATGTCGATTATCATATATTCTACGTAGATTATTACATTATAAAATATACCAAAAACACATTGAATAGTATTGTTAATCTACATAAAAAGATATAGAAATGTATAAGAAACATAAAACATTTATTTTCTTGCTTTATTTCCACTATTCACATGGAAGGGAAAAGGTACCACTGAACACAAACTAATATATTAAATATATAAGAAACATAACATTTTACATAGATTATGTGTGATTTTTTACAAGTAGTATTGTATTATATTCTATGTAGATTATCATGTAATCTACGTAGATTGTCATGTAATCAACATAGATTATCATGTAAAACATCTAATAACTATTACATTCATTATAAATCTAATATCTTACAAATAATTTTAATTATAAAATATGGAAAACGAATCTGTCCAATGTACGTAGATTGTACATAGAATATGTTCGTCGATACTCTACATAGAATGTCACACAATCTACGTAGAATGACATTCAGTTTACGTAGAATGACATTCAATCTACGTAGAATGACATGCAATCTACATAGAGTATCGACGAACATATTCTATGTACAATCTACGTAGAATGTCATGCAATCTACGTAGAATGACATTCAATCTATGTAGAATGACATTCAATCTACGTAGAATGCACTAGTACAAAATATGTCTTCCGTCACGTTAAAAAACCGTGGCCATAGACCTTTGGCCACAGTTTTATTTTTCATTCAAATCGTGACCAAAGGTCACATCACTTTTAGTACCTTATGGCTACATTTAATATTCGTGACTAAATCACATGTAAAACTGTGGCCATAGCATAAACCGTGGCTATATGGTAACAATTTCTATATAGTTGTGATCTATATTTTTTAGTAACCATGACCATAAAATACTTTTAGTCACAATTTATTTTAACACCATGACAGTTGGATACATTCAGACACACATAAACAATTGATCAGTGGCTTTAACATTCTTACAGACACGTATAAACAAATAAACCGTGGGCACCTGGTATATTTAAAGACGCACAAATATTTAATCGTGACCATTGGATAAATTTATACACACATAATCAGTTAAACCGTAACTATTTGAGACATTTAAACACACCACATGAATGAAACCGTGACAATTGGTAATATTTTAACGCACATAAACTATTAAGTGGTGTGACCATTGGTTCATTTAGACATGCATAAACAATTAAACCGTGACTGTAGGGTACACTTAGACACACATAATTTATTAAAATGTGACGATTGGTTGCAATTGGACATACATAAAGTATTAAACCGTGACAATTGATACATTTTGACACACAAAAATAATTACACCGTGACCATACAATTATTTTTGTCACATAATAATTCGTTTATTCATGACAATTGCTTACTTTTAGACACATATAATAAACAATACTGTGACCATAAAGTATTTATAGTTACTTATTTATTCCTAATCGTGGCAATTAGTAACTTTTAGACACATGCAACAATATAATCTGTGACAATTAAATACTTTTTTTAACGGCAAATTATCCTACTCCTACTCCTAAACTACTCATTTACCACAAGACTTACTTTCACCACCTAATATCAACTTGTCTCCGACGGGAGTCGAACCCGTGACCTCTCACTTGTATCTCCACCCTCTTACCGCCAGGCCAAAGGCCCTTTGGTGACCATCAAATACTTGTTGTCACATTATATTTCTTTTAAAATCACTATTGTTCCTTTTAGACACGTGTAAAAAATTAAACCGTGACAATAAGTTACTTACAGCCACATGTGTTTTCTTTTATCATTATTGTTGTTTACTTTTAGACGCACATAACATTTATAATAGTGACCGTAAAATATTTATAGTATCAATTTGTTTCGTATACGGTGATCGTTGATTCCTTTTAGTCATACAAAATAAAATAAAGTGTGACTATAAAATACATATACTCACATTCTTTTCCTTTAATTATTACAATTAATTACTTTTAGCCACATATATTAAAATAAGACGTAACCATAAACTACTTGTAGTCATGGTTTGTTTTCTTTTATCGTGATTAATATTTAGTTTTTGACACATATAAGACATTTAATCATGACCATAAGATATTTATACTGACACGTTGTTTTTTAAAATATGACAACTGATAACTGTAACCATACAAAACAAACTAAATTATGACCATAAAAAACTTATAGCTACACTTTGCCTCTTTTATTATGACAATTAATTACTTTTAGTTACATAAAATAAAATAAGACATGACCATAAACTTCTTGTAGTCATGGTTGTTTTCTTTAATCATAATTAATGTTTACTTTTTGACACATATAAGACATTTAACCATGACCACAAAAATACTAATAGTGATAAGTTTTTTCTTAAACTGTGACAATTAATAACATTTAACCACACAAAACTAACTAAATCGTGACCATAAAGTAGTTATAGCCACATTTTGCTGCTTTTATTATGACAATTAATAACATTTAGCAACTGATAAAAAAATAAGTCGTGACCATAAACTACTTGTAGTCACGATATTTTTTCTTTTATCATGGTTAATGTTTAGTTTTTGACACACATAACACAATTAACCATGACCACAAAATACTCATATTAACAAGTTTTTTATTAACTATGACAATTGATAACCTTTAACCACACAAAACAAAATAAATTGTGACCATAAAATACTTATAAATACATTTTTGTTCTTTTATCATGGTTAATGTTTAGTTTCAGACACAATAATATATTAAACTGTGACGATAAAATACTTATAGAGACATTTTTTTCACTTAAACCATAACCACCGATTACTTTTAGTCACACAAACCAATTCTTCGTGTGACCATAAAGTACTTATATCACTGTTTTTTTCTTTTATCATGAAAACTATTACTTTTACACACTAATAAGAAATAAACTAAACCATGATCATTAGAAAAATATAGTCACAACATCTTTTTGTCATGACTATTGTTTATTTTTAGTTACATAAAAACAATAAACCGTCACCTTTAAATATTAATAGTCACAAATTTGCTTAATCCGTGACAAAAAAACCCCTTATATTGATTTTTTTTAATGTGAGATTGATAGCTTTTAGTCACAAAATTAAATCGTGAATTGAATGTACTTATAATCATATCTTTTTCATTTTACTATTACTATTGTTTACATTTAGACACACATAAAACTTAATTTGTCACCTTTAAATATTAATAGTCAGATGCTTGTGTGTCTTAAACTGTGACCGAAACATAATTATGGTGATATGTTTTTTTTTCTTAAACCGTGATCATTAAATACTTTTATATACATAAAAGAAATTAAATCGTGACAAAAAAATACTTAGTCACATTTTTCTCTTTCATCATGAATATAAAATACTTTTACACACACATAAGAAACTAAACCGTGACTATAAAATACTTATAGTCACAATAATTTTCTTATTCCATGACAATTGTTTACTTTTGGACACACTTAATGAACTCAATCATGACCATTAAACACCTATAGTCACAATGTTTTTCTTTTACCCTACGTGGCTAATGAACTCCACCCTTTGGTCACACAAAGCGATTTTGTGACCATATAAGTTAGCCTTCTGTCACAGTTTATTCATGTGACTAATTCCACCGTATAATTTAGACTCATACAATTAGACTTCAGGGTGTCCCTTTGGTCACCGAAAGAGATTTTCATGACCATATACATATTTATCGTCACAGTTAATAACAATCACAAGATTATCATAGACATCAAACAAATAACTGTGACAAACGATGACATTTGGTAACAATGTGGCAACCGTGACAAGTCTTTGTCACGATCCTTATGTTAAACCGTGGCTTAAGGTTTGAATGTGATTTGCAATTTGAGATAAACTGTGGCTATCATAATAATACAAGATCATATATGACCCTTTAGTCATGCCAATAACAAAAACTGTGGCTAGGCAGTTTGGACAAAACCGTGACCATAGGTCATTTTTGTACTAGTGATGACATGCAATCTACGTAAAATGTCATGCAATCTACGTTGAATGTCATTCAATCTACGTAGAATGCCATGCAATCTACGTAGAATGTCATTCAATCTACATAGAATGTCATGTAGAATGTCAAGTATCATATATTCTACATAAATTACATGATAAAATATACCAAAAACACATTGAATGTTAATGTACATTTACATAAAAAGATATAGAAATGTATAAGAAAAAAAAATATGAAATATATAAGAAACATAACATTCTACATAGATTATGTGTGATTTTTTACAAGTAGTCTTGTATCATATATTCTATGTAGATTATCATGTAATCTAAGTATATTATCATGTAATCTACGTAGATTGTCATGTAAAACATCTAATAACTATTACATTCATATATATCTAATATTTTACAAATAATCTTCATTATAAAACATTGAAAATGAATCTGTCATACTCTATGTAGAGTATCGACGAACATATTGTATGTACAATATACGTAGAATGTCATGCAATCTATGTAGAATGGCATGCAATCTACGTAGAATGACATTCAATCTATGTAGAATGACATTTAATCTACGTAGAATGTCATGCACTCTACGTAGAATGTCGTGTAAAATGTCAAATATAATATATTCTACATAGATTACATGATAAAATATATCAAAAACACATTGAAACAAAAAAAGAAGATTTCATTTAGACATTTTATCAAAGACTTGGTATGCAACTGATATAAAATATACCAAAAATACATAGAATAAAACTGTTAATCTACGTAGAATAACATGCAATCTACGTAGAATAAATTCAATTTACGTAGAATGACATGCAATCTACGTAAAGTATCGACGAACATATTCTATGTACAATCTACGTAGAATGTCATGCAATCTACGTAGAATGGCATTCAATCTACGTAGAATGGCATTCAATCTACGTAGAATGACATTCAATCTACGTAGAATGACATGCAATATACGTAGAATGTCATGCAATCTAGGTAGAATGTCGTGTAGAATGTCAAGTATCATATATTCTACGTAGATTAAATGATAAAATATACCAAAAACACATTGAAACAAAAAAAAATAAGATTTCATTTAGACATTTTATCGAACACTTGGTATGCAACTGATATAAAATGTACCAAAAACACAATGAATAGTAATGATAATCTACAAAAAAGATATAGATTTGTATATAAACATAAAAATATATGAAATATATAAGAAAGATAAAAATATATGAAATATATAAGAAACATAACATTCTACATAGATTATGAATAGTAATTAATGTCAATCTACATAAAAAGATATAGAACTATATAACATTCTATATAGACATATAATATTTCTATATAGAATACATTAATTTTTTAGCAATTAAATAATTTTTTATATAGAAAAAAAAATTTATTTTTTTTATAAAAAACGTTTTTTTAATATTAAAATCAATTCTAATGAAAGAAAGTATAATATGAAAATGAAAAAAAAAAAAGTAAGAGAGAGAAAGTAAAAAAGAGATGCATATAATAAAAAAGGTGGAGAGAGAAAGATAATATTTTTTTATTCCAAAAATACCCTTTTGATCCAATGGTTCTAAAAGGTTCCTAGGTTCTCACAATCTTTAAGGTTCTTAAAAGAACGTCTCCCTATATATATATATATATATATATATATATATATATATATATATATATATATATATATATATATATATATATATATATATATATATAATCAGGTTCATCAGCGTACCTATAAGATTCCAGTGTATCCAGCATACCCTAATGTGAATGATCATTCACACATTTTTTTAATAGACATGTATAAGACAACATTATAAGACATTTTTTCAAAAGAAGCAACATTATAAATCTTGCGAATGGTAAAAAAAAAGATCATGTGAATGGTCATTCACACCATTCACATAGTGTGAAATGACCATTCACATGGATGACCACATTAATATGCATTGAGCATTCACATAATCTTTAAGGACACAGAAAATGTAAATGTATGTAAAATTCATATATCATAATATTAAATTAAACATGATTATGAGAAAAAAAATTTAAAAAAAGTTTTTTAAGGTTGGTATCTTCGGGTGCACTTGATTTCGAGAGATAGTTTTTTGAACCTGACTCTCTCTCTCTCTCTCTCTCTCTCTCTCTCTCTATATATATATATATATATATATATATATATATATATATATATATATATATATATATATATATATATATATAGAGGATTGGGTTCACATGAGAACCCTTGTTACCGTGAGAACGTGAGAACCACTCAAAAATTTGTGCATGCGCTGTATAAAATTGTGCATTTGATACTCAAATTAAATGTTTTTAATAAATTTATGCATTTCATGTAAAAAATTACGCATCTCATGCTATAATTTATCCATTTTATGTTTGAATTGTGCATTTAAGAAAATTTGTGCATTTGATGTTCAAATTTATGCATTTTGTTTATAATTTAATGAATGTAATTTTTGAATGTATTTTTAGTGTTAGATTTTGATATTTATTAATATTTAAGACTAATAATGACTTTAAGTAAAACTTTTAATTTTAAAATTTGTGCATTTGATGTACAAATTTGTGAATTTTGGAGTGGTTCTCACGGTAACAATGGTTCTTACCGGAACCCAACCCTATATATATATATATATATATATATATATATATATATATATATATATATATATATATATATATATATATATATATATATATATAAAAGCTGTTTCAATCACATTAATTATGTGAGTAGATACATAGAAGTGAAGTTACTAATCCTTACAGAGCATCATTGTCTCCAGCTGTCCAGTGTAATAGAAAAATTCTATGATTAAAGTTTTATGTTTTATTAGTATATTAATGCATTGTTAAATGTAGTTTACTTATTGTGGGATAATTACACCAAATAACTATATACTTTTGAATCAGTGTATATTTATCTAGTGTAATTTTATATATGCATATTTATGTAGTGTACTTTTAAAAGTGTTTCAATTAGGTAATTGGTTGACGTGATGACTGGTACAGCAGGTTACCATGCTTTGTTAAACTTATTTTTTTGTACACATTTATGTAGTGCACATTTGGTAGTCAAACTTTTTAAAATGTTTTGATTAGGTAGTTGGTGACCTGATATTACCGGTCATCAGGTCACTCTATTACCTATTGAAATACTTTAAAAATACATTACATTATTTCGCTTACATAAATGTGCACAAAAAAATACGTTATATAGATTTGTACAAACTCAAAAGTACATTACATAGACGTGTACAAACTCAAAAATACATAGTTATTTGGTAACATTTTTCCTTAAATTAATTATCTTTAAAATGTAAAGAAAATAAATTTTTTAACAATTATTATTGGGTTATTATCGAAAAAACATCTGAACTTTTATGATTTTTTCGGTTTAATCATTCAAAAAAAAAATTTCCAACCGATCAAAACACTACTCTTTTAATTTTCTATTAGTTGTTTATGTATATAAATGAATTAGAGTTATTATCAAAAAAACCATTCGAACTTTAAAAATTATTTTTCTTTAACCACTCTAATAGTTTTTTGTGATCTAATCTCTAATTTAATTTGATGTTCAGATTTTGTGATTATTATTATTATATTGCTCATAATAACTTCAAATAACTAAAACAAACATTAATTTGAAGAAAACTGTTTCTCTCTTTTTTCATCATCATATTGTTTTTATCACCAACGATGTTTCATTGATATCTTCTGCTTCATCATCATCGACTCTTCTACTTCATCAGTTTTCATTATCATTGTGTTAATCCAAATATATTCTAATCAATTTGACTTTCTAAGGTTTTATAGTGTTCATCAAGTTTGTTGACAATTAATTGATTTTAGTTTCAAATAAGAAACCTATCAAGTAATGTTTAAAGTGGTAATTGTTTATTCAATTTTCACCTGTTGAAATCCATTTGATTTGATTTAATTTTTTTCTTGTTCTTTGTTAGAGTTTGAATGTTTTAAAGGATTGTAAATAAATAATTTATATAAATTAAATAGTAATTACTAACGATAATAATAATATAATTAAGTAAACTTTTAAAAAAATAAATAATAATAGAAAACTTAAAACTAAAATTTTATAATAAAATTTCATAAGCAATTTTGAAACTTAAATTGGGTTTATTTTTTTATGTTTATAGAATCTTAAAAAAACTTAAAAGAATGAATTGTTTTTAATTTGAAATATTATTGTTATTGATAAAAATATGAAAAAAACATGTTTGATTTCATTGAATTATCGGTCCTCGGAGTTTTAATTTTTTTAATTTAAGAGGATGGTGATCAAACCAAAAAAATCTTGAAAGTTCGATTGATTTTTTCAACGATAAAAAACGTCACACAATTGTCACATCATCAAATCACCTGTGATAACAGGTAAATTGTCAAACCAATAAAAAATGAAAATGTTAGTGTTTTAATCGGTTGGAAAAAAATCAAGTGGTTAAACCGAAAAAATCATAAAAGTTCAGATGATTTTTCGATAATAACCCATTATTAATAGTTTTATATAGGGTTTATTATGAAAAAAAACCAACATGTTTTCACGTTTTCTGCATTTTCGTTCATCCATATTACTTTTTTTTTTCATAAAAGTTGTTAAGTTTACGATATAAACAATAACAATCTTTGTTAGCATAGTTGAGTTTAATATTATTTTATAACTTGACTTATTGGTTGGTATTAACTTTAATAAATAAACTAATAATATTAATTTTGTTTAAGAAAAGACTAGTTAACTTAATTGATATTAAGAAAAATATTTTTTTATCTTTGAATTTTAACTAAATTCTAAGATAATTAATGTAATTTACTACGAATTTCATTACAACATTATATGTATACGAATATTTTGTTTGTTACGAATATACAAAAGTTATATTTTAAAATTTCAAAATGCTAACTTTTAGTAACTTTAACTTTTGATTTTTGAAAACTCTAACTCAAAATCCTGTTTGAATGATATAAAAGTTTAAAATTTTAATTCGAAAGTAACAACTTTTCTACGTTTAGATGATAAAAGCTTGAAGACTTCATGAACTTTTATGTATAAAAGCTTGATCGAAAATGTAACACCCCAAATAATTTGGAGGTAAATTATATTCCTAATAATGTTGAGTTAATATAATTATTGAAATAATTATTATTAATTGGAGATAATAATAATATTGACTAAAGAGGTAACTAACTTTATTGAACAATTAAAATTGTAAACCTAAAAGCACTATTATGAGACAATTGTTGAGTATTATTTCATTACGTTATTATTGGGACTTGAATAATATAATGTTGGCTAGCTAATGAATTGACAAAATTGAGTAAGATACTTTTGGATTTATAACTTTTATAATCATTACCTCAAATAGTTGATATAAGTAAAAAATGTAGTTGTGTGTAATAGAGGTAATGTTGGGGGGTGTATTTTGAATTAAAGATAGAAGTGGGAGGTGGTGTTTGGCAAAAAAAAAATCAAAACCTCCCCCTCCCTTTTTGTTGAACCGTCCAACACACACAAACACATAGTTTGTGTGTGTTTTGCTCTTGTTTTTGAGAGAAAGGGAGAAAGAAGAGTAGAGGTGGGTAGGGATTGAAGATTGAAGTGTTTTGGGGCTAAAATCTTGCTCATTTCGTTGGATATTGAAGGTATAA
The DNA here is from genome assembly GCA_020465985.1 of Centrapalus pauciflorus. Lineage (NCBI taxonomy): Eukaryota > Viridiplantae > Streptophyta > Magnoliopsida > Asterales > Asteraceae > Centrapalus > Centrapalus pauciflorus. The sequence continues at coordinate 59,183 of JAANYP010006792.1, read as the reverse complement.
ACACTTCCTTGATTCTTCTTCTTCTTTTTCTCTATATTCCTCCATTTTTGGAGATGAAACCCTAAATGGGTTTATGTTGAAATGTTTTGTAATGGCTCCAATATTTTAATATGTTGTTATATGATCAAAATGGAGCCATAATATGCAACTACATTGGTAGTTTGAGTTATTTTTTTGTTTGAACCCAAGCTAGGGCTCAATTGAGCTCCAATGGGTTATGGATTTGAGTTTGATGTTTTAATAAGATAAATATGCTAAATCTTGATTCATATATGTTAAATATTGATATGGAATCGAATGGAAGTTAGTAGAAGCTCATTTGGAGCTTTGAAGAGATGATTTGGGTTTTAACCCATTTATGAACTCAAAAGAGTTCATGTGAACCAATTGGCAATCTTTTATGATTTAAATGTGTGGAAAGGGTATAAATGGTCTAAATATGTTAGATTAATGATTTCATGTATTGGTTGGGGTTAAACTCGAGCAAAGGCTCAAGATTGGTGTTTGGAGCCAAAACCGCACGCCAAATGTTCGGTGAAATGCCCCAATGAGTTCCTAATCATTTTCGGGTTGAATTAAATGTTTGAATATATCATAAATACCTAATAATAGCCTAAATATGTCAAATATTTCTATGGAATTGATTAGAATTGATTACAGGCTCAATTGGAGCTTGGTGTTGTCGGTTGGAGTTTTCGGTCATTTTCGGACTCGTTTGGAGTCCGTATGAGCTCCATGGAATCATGGAATGTTATGAAATCATTTTAATATGTTTAGAGGTGTCTAAGTGACCTTAATATGCTATTAATATTGTTGGGTAAAGTCCCTCCAAAGTTACGAAAACGTTTATGGGAGTTTTGGGAGTTTGGTGTGCATTTTTGACTCAAAAATGAGCTGGGAGCTGTCCAGGAGGGGGGGTAGCGGCGCGACTAACCTCTTGGTCGCGCCATGACCATGTTTCTGGACCAAAAATGGATTTTGCTTGGTTGGGGGTCAATGCTTGGGTCTTATACGTTCGTTGCACCTCTAAATTAGGTGTTTAAAGGGTTTGAGGGCCTTGGATTGAGTCCGGAACTCCCAAGGCCTCATATGAACTTAGTACTTTCGGTTTGATCACTCAATACCATTAGCCCACTCTTAGGGGCTTATCTTGTGTTCGGGGGCTTACGTATATGCGTTATGAATGCTTCTAGGTGAATTGAGTCGAAAGGAGCTTGATTGCAAGTTTTAGCCATTCTCCGGGCTATTGTGGCTTTATTGGAAGGCTTTGGAATCTTCTTAACCATTCACTGTGAGTTCTAGGACTAATGTAGATGAATGATTACATGTTAATGGTTGTTTATGCATTTGTTGATAACATGCTACTTGATCATGCATATTCACATGCTATAGATGGATTCATTGTAGCCTTATTGAACATGTTGTCATGCATCATGAATTGAAAAGTGAATTGCCATGATAATTGACATAGTTGTGTATTGGTTTGTTATGCAATTCATATAATATGTCTAACCGCTTATCGGTATGAATAATATTGGTTGGAAGTTGGTAATTCACGTGTGATGATCTCGTAGGTTGGACTACTCACTTTCGTGATTGATTAATAATAGTTGAGATATATGCATGAATCTTTAAGTTGTATATTGGGTTGCCTTCGTGACAAACTAATTGATTATGATTCGGGCATAAAGGACTATTCAACCGGTAGGCTTATTAGTAATGTCAAACGACCCCGTTGATATGTTAGAACCATTGTTGCGGAATGATTAGTAGAACCACATAGATGGTTTCTTTTAATTGGTCTTATGGACCGTTATAGACTCTCATGAGTCATATTGAACCCTAAATTGTTGTGGAATGCGTTTTGGACCCCTTTGGATATCCATGGAATATTCCTGGCCCCTTTGGATGTCAGATGCCGACGTACTTGCACTGTCGGAAGTCTCGTACTTGCTAGGGACAGTCCCGTACTTGCTAGGGACAGCCTCGTACTTGCTAGAGGCAATACCACTCCCGACTTTGACAGGGAACCCTAGACGACCATGGGGTATGTGGTATTTGGATTTGGATGGGATTATCTCGTGTGAGGACGGCAACGGGCCGCCTGCGGGCGATGATTATGACACGTTGGGCTGCAAGCATGAGTTATATCCTAGTGGCGGTGTTGACATCATGTGAGGACGGCAACGGGCCGCCTTCGTGGCGATGATTATGACACGTTGGGCCGCAAGCATGTTTGTTCTCACCTTTGAATTGGAGTCAATAGTAGTATGTACTGTGGTAATGTAACGTGCCGATTTGGTAAGGCAGCTTTGTAAAAGCGTTACAACGTGCTACTATGACAAACGTTGGAATCCCCACTTTGGCTCGACTATGTCTAGCGGTGTAGTGGATTCCAAGAGTTGAGTTGGTTTCACACCTTGACTCGGCTAGGCCGGGCGGTGACGATGGAACATGTGACATTGATAAATGACGAGAATGTTAATAGTCCTCAGTGAGATGAGGCATCTTGTTGTGAATTCGAATGAGTAAATAATTGATGTGGGACACCGATAGTCCTCAACGAGGATGATGTGATCCCACTCTAAATTGGCATTGGCCATCATTGGCCCCTATATCCTTGGTTGATAGAAATTATGTGTTGGATAGGCATGGTTAGCATGTTAATTGTTATTTATATTAATATTAGAATTCACTAAACAACTTTTGTTGTTTACCCATTTAGTTGTTAACCTTTTGCAGGTTTGAGCTATCGAGCGGGAAGCGTATATTCTTCCTCATTATTCAAAGTGTAGACTCGAGACTAACGGTAATGCTTTGGTTGTTTGTGATGGGTTTTTGGGTAGCCGACTTCCCGGCCTTAACTATTCGTTCGCAGGATCATGACATGTAACCTTGTAGAATTAATAGTTGTTAATCGGATGCATCACTTGTGCTACATTAGTTGTAAAAGTTTTAATTCTACCCTAATTCCGCAAGTATTATTGTACTATTTATTGTTAATTACACTTAAACATGGATTATTATTGTATGGGTGTTTCAGAAAACAAGCAAGAAAGCGCCCCTCGCGTTCTATAAACCTAATTATCGACGACGGGCGAGAGGTGCTAGCACAAAGTAGTGATTTTACATTTTAAATGGACTAAAGTTTAGTTTATGTGATTGAACTATGAATGTTTTCTAATGGGCTTAAATTTCACTCCCAAAATTATGACAATGGCTCACCTTTGTCAAATAACATACAACACAGTCTGAAAATCTAAGGTAACACTTAGAAATATGCTAGCTATTTGAATTTTTAAATTACAAAATTTATGAATGACATCTTGTTCACATTTCATCAAATTCTATGGATTAAGGAATTCTTCATTCATAACTCTTTGTAATGGAATTAAGATTCCTAACATTATGGGTGTTTATAAAAATCCGAATCCGAGCATCTGAAATAAATATCCGAAAATCTGAGCCGAAAGTATCTGAAATTTCGGATTCAGATAGTACAATTCCAAATTTTCGGATTCAGATATCCAAAATATCCGAAAATCCAAAAAATTTATTTCTTTAACAAAGATTTATATATCTTTAGTAATGATTATTACATAATATTGAGTGTTTATTATTATTCTAATGTATACTTTTTAGTTTTATCTAGATTTTGTGGATTTATTAACTAATTTTTTTATATATTTTAGTTTTTTTAATCTTTTTTAGTCGTTTTGAGTATAATAAATCCATATACATTTAGTTTGTGATATATTTATCTTTAATAAGTATTTGGATATATATAAATTTGTGTTATAGATATTTAAATATTTGATTTATTTTATTAAAAGATATGAATTTTCAGATAATCCGCTACCCGAATCCAAAATTTCGGATATCCAAAATTTCGGATTCGGATAGTAAAAATCACTATCCGAAATTTCAAAGATTCAAAGTTGCCTGCAGTTGGTAAATCAATTCCCTTATCGTCATAACTTAAGTGCTGAATCCCTTCTTATTGATTATTGTTGCAAGACTCACACAAGGTCTTTTACGAGAGAATGGATAATTGCGTAAAAAACCCTAAACTTGTCAGCATTTTGTGATTAAAACCCCAAACCATTTTTCGTTGCAAAGAAAACCCCGAAGTAACTAAAAATCAGTAAATCAAGGTTTTATCAATGGGTAACCGGTTATTTATCCTACGTGGACTGGTAAATAACTCACGTATAATAAATTTTAATTGTTGAAACCAGCTACCAAGTATTACGCATCATTTAAAACCCCGTTGATAATTTTTAATTGTAATTTTTAAACGGGATTACCTCATCTACGAGCGTTAAAATGATGTGTAATACTTGGAAATCGGTTTCAACAATTAAAATTATTTATACGTAGGTTATTTACCAGTCCACGTAGGATTAATAACCGGTTACTCATTGATAAAACCTTGATTTGCTGATTTTTAGCTAGTTTAGGGTTTTATATGCAACGAAAAATGATTTGGGGTTTTAATCACAAAAAGCTGACAAGTTTGAGGTTTTTTGCGCAATTATCCCATGAGAGAAACATACATTAGAACATAAACAAAGGGTTATATGCCAAAAATAGCAACAACTTTTTCTATTTTTACCGTTTATACCAACATTATTTATTTTTTATCATTAATAACAACAACTTTTGTATTTTTTTACCAATTATACCAACTTTTGACTTGGAAACCTGCTATAGCAGGTTACCATCCATTAATACCAACAACTTTTATCTTTTTACCAATAATAGCAACAACGTTTTATATTTTTACCAATAATAGCAACGACTTTTAACTTTTTACCAATAATAAAAACATATCAAATTAAATTTTCCTTTATCTTTAACTAATCATTACTTTAAAGAAACTAAATTTATGAAAATCGAAATACAATTAAATAAGTTCATAATCCATTTTTTTTAAATTTTGTTAGAAATAAATCAAATGCAATGTGTGCCTACAAAAGAGATAAAAAATATGTTTAATAATAGACATTGAAATATGAAGATTATTTTGATGTGTCATATTTTCATGCAAAGCCGGGTTTTATAGGTATGATAAGGTCGACCATTTAAGTGTAACATGACAACATGAAACTCAAATCATTTTGTATAAGATGTCATAGAAATATAATGAACACATTATGACATATCAAAATTAGGAGTGTGCAAAAAAACCAAAAACCAATCTGAAACAGAAAAAATAAAAAAAAACGGAACCAAAAAACCAAACCGTTTAGACTTTGAATTTTCGTAAACCAAAATTTCGGTTTGGAGGTCAAATAAACCGGAAAAAACCAAACCGAACTGAAGTTTTATAATTTTAAAGTTTATAAATACTCTTCTTTCGTTACATTTCTTCATTTTAAGTTTTTTATTGAAAGTTTTAACTTTTGTTTGCGAAAGAATGCGTTAAGTGTTATATATTTTGAATTTATGTATCCATATATATGTTCATTCCTATATATACACACACACACATACATATATACACACTATATATGTGTGTGTGTGTGTGTGTGTGTGTTTTGGTTTTAGAAAGAAAGAATTGAAATTGAAAATCATGACAAAGAAAAACCGAAACCAAACTGAAACCAAAATAAAAACCAAAAAATCAAATCGTTTAAAATCCAAACCGAACGGTTTCTTGAATATAGAAACCGATGTTTCGGTTTGGTTTTTGGTTTTTCCCAAAAATTGATCCATGCTCACCCCTGATGAAAATAATCTTCATATTTCAATGTCTATTATTAAACATATTTTTTTTATCTCTTTTGTAGGCACACATTGCATTTGATTTATTTCTAACAAAAAAAAAAGGATTATGAACTTATTTTATTGTGTATTCGATTTTCATAAATTTAATTTTTATAAAATAATGATTAGTTAAAGATAAAGGAAAATTTAATTTGATATGTTTTTATTATTGGTAAAAAGTTAAAAGTCGCTGCTATTATTGGTAAAAATATAAAACGTTGTTGCTATTATTGGTAAAAAGATAAAAGTTGTTGGTATTAATGGATGGTAACCTGCTATAGCAGGTTTACAGGTCAAAAGTTGGTATAATCGGTAAAAAATACAAAAGTTGTTGCTATTAATGATAAAAAATAAATAATGTTGGTATAAACGGTAAAACTATGATAAATATGTATAAATTTATTGGTATTTAATATTAATAAATATGATAATGTTACATTAAAATTACCTTTAAAACTTAAATTTATTAAATTAAACACCAAATGCACAAATTTATGTATAAATTCGTACATAAAGTGGACAAAATATTATTAGATGTGTAAATGTTTACATGAAGTGTATTAATTTATCAAATGTATTAAATTTAGTATCAAATGCACAATTTTATAGCAACATTATTTATTTTTTATCATTAATAGCAACAACTTTTGTGTTTTTTTACCATTTACAGTAACGGGTAACCAATAAACCTATTATATCAAGTCACCTACAACCAAATATCCTCCATTGTAACCAAACACCTTTATTTTTGTTACCAAACACCCCATTTTATGCCCAAACACTCAAATTTATTATCAAAGAACTTTTTTTGTCAAGATGGAAGATGATGCAGTTAGATTCAAAGACTTGTTATCTCTCTCTCTCTCTCGTCACCAAGAAACAACACACGTTGGCTTCGAATCAACATATATATGGTTTTTTCTTGTTCAAAAACTTTTTGAAATAACACAGTCTTTTCATGCCCCCCCCCCCCATCTATTCAGTTTGTTGCTGCCTTCTCATCGTCTCGACCTCCTCCGTCCACTATCAAGAACATAAAAAACATTTTAATAGCCACTACTCAAGAACATACAGAATATTTTAACCAAAATATTTAGTCACAACTCATGAACATAAAAAGCACTTGGGTTTATAATTTCAAACAATTTAAGAGATCATGAATCTATTGATACGAATAAAAAGAAATTTTGCATGTAACGAATGTCCAAATGTATAAAGAAATAAATATGAAATTATATAACTTTAAAAAATTATACAAATGATAGATGAACATGTGGTAAAAAATCCATTCCAATATCAAATTTTCAATCTCCTTCTCGGTTTACAACATTCATCCAATCTTCTCTCGATCTACTACAAAACTTCACAAGATTTGTTCATGTTTGAACCAAGACATATAAAAAGTAAAAAGTTTCACCCAGATTCATATTCCACACAAATTCATATGCCAAAGTAAAAAAAATCATACAGAAAAACAATGAAATCAAACATATTTTTCGGAGATATAATTTATAACACTTTGATTTAGGAAGAGAAACTTTGAAGCAGACCTTTGAATTAGGAACGAACCTTCGAAATAAGAACCATACAACTAATCAAGTGAAACCCATACATTGAATAAACCAATGACAAAGATTTAGGGTTCGTGATGAGGGGTCCTTGATTTGAACCTAGTTACTGACGACGTCAACTAGATGATAGTAGACGGAGGAGGTCGAGACATGAGGAGTGTTACAACAAACTGAATAGATAGAGGGACACGAAATCGACTGTGTTGTTTCAAAAAATTTTAAACAAAAAAAACCATATCTATGTTGATTCAATCTAGCGTATTTCTTGGTGACGAGAGAGAGAGTCTTTGAATCTAACTTCATCATTTTCCATATTGACAAAAAAATTCTTTGATAATAAATTGGGGTGTTTGGGCATAAAATGGAGTGTTTGGTAACAAAATTAACGGTGTTTGGTTACAATGGAGGATGTTTGGTTGTAGGTGACTTATTATAATAGGTTTATAGGTCACCTATTGCTGTAAATGATAATAAAAAAAACAAAAGTTGTTGCTATTAATGATAAAAAAATAAATAATGTTGCTATAAATGGTAAAAATTTAAAAACTTGTTCCTATTTTTGGCATATAACCTATATAGGGTTGGGTTTTGGTAAGAACCCTCAATTCCGTGAGAACCACTCCGATATGCACAAACACAAATTTGAAAATTAAATTTTGAAACTTAAAATCATTATTGGTATTTAATATTAATAAATATGATAATGTTACATTAAATTTACCTTTAAAACTTAAATTTATTAAATTAAACACCAAATGCACAAATTTATGTATAAATTCGTACATAAAGTGGACAAAATATTATTAGATGTGTAAATGTTTACATGAAGTGTATTAATGTATCAAATGTATTAAATTTAGTATCAAATGCACAATTTTATACATTGGATGCACAAATTTAAGAGTGGTCCTCACGTTCTCACGAAATAGAAGGGTTCTCATGTGAACCAATATATGTATATATATATAGGATTGTGTTTCGGTAATAAACTTAACATTTTCTTAATTTAGGCATATATATAGGGTTGGGTCCCGGTAAAAACCCTCAATCCCGTGAGAATGTAAAAACCACTCCGAAGTGCACAAACTTATACATCAAATGCAAAATTTTAAAAATTAAATTTATAACTTAAAATCATTATTGGTCTTTAATATTAATAAATATGATAATATAACATTAAAATTACCTTTAAAACTTAAATTTATTAAACTATACAGTAAAGGCACAAATATGAACGTTAAATGCATAAATTTTGGCAAATTGTATAAATTCGTACATAATGAAAGGACCAGATATTTTAAAACTAAATCTCCACCACTCATAGCGTAACATACCTAAAAAATACTGGATAATTCAAATTTTTCTAAAGTCATATAATAATAAATAAAACAACCACACATCATACTAAATTATATCAATCGGAGTACGCTAAATAAGTTTAAGTTTACATGTCAATACATCTAGGGTTCTACCCGACCCTAAAAGGCAATACGAAGAAATGCTAGCGTCTCGGTCAACGAAGTCAATGATCTCAAACGGGAACCTTACTCTTATCCGCTCCACCTGAAATATAAGTCCCCACAACCGGGGTGAGCCGTCGCCCAGAGAGTAACAAGATTTAAAGGCATAACGGTATATATGTAAATATGAATGAAATAGAAACGAAACATGAGTTCAATATTTTCCTACGCGCCCCTCATCCGAGCTAACGCCGCACCCCTCATCCGAGCTGGTGCTGGTTAAACCGCACAACCCCTCATCCGAACTGGCGCCGGTTTAACCAAAAGTTTGGGGCTAACCAACCCGGCCTACACACAGTAGTGTTGGCGCCCAAATCCACATCGTATAGTACAAGTATGCATACAGATAACTCACGGTTACACATAGGCGTAGATTTCTAACAGAAAGGTAGGGTAAATATATCATGTGTTCAACATAATCTTGAAAAATGATAATAGCATGGTAGGGTGATACAAATGAAGCGAAGATAACAAATATGCATAAACACATATAACCATTCATGCAGATAAATCTGTTACTCACAGTGATACCAAAATTGTTTCTTCGAAGCTCCTTCAAAGAAAACACGGCCAACCGGAATATCAGAATCCACCACGCTCGACTAACAACCTGATAATAAAGACATATTGTTTAACCGTGACTATTTTTATTGATCTAAAACTATAATTCCTAGATTGGCCTAAAATTCCAATATTCGGGGGGCTAAACGATACTTATTTATTTATGTGACAAAATCTTTAAAATTATAAAACTCTAATTTTTTTTTTTTGGTTATTTAGCCTATAATTATAGGTCTCAAACCTATTTTGGCTAAAGTAGTTTAAATTGATCAATTATCTCGAATTTATAGCTCAATACTTAATCTTTTATTAAATAAAAGTTTCTTATAAAATCTATATCTTTTATCTTAATATTACAACGATGATTTATTTGAAAATGGTCAAGTCCATAATAATTAGATTTATAATCTAGTTAACTGAGTTAGATGTGTAACCCAATATACTAATTAATTTAAAGGCCAAACCAAGCAACCAAAATACTAGATAAATATTGGTTCAAAATAAATAATTCAACAACTCATTTTAAATGTATTGAGTCCAACTATTATTTAATTGACAACTCACTTAGTTATTGAGTCCATAAAAAAATCTTATATTGGTCCCTAATATACCGGCCCACAAAAAATCGATAATCTAAGCCCAAAAATTCCTAGTTTCATTAAGTTATAATTTAGTTAAACCCATAATCCATTTTAATTGTCTCTGTTTTGTTGGCTGCAGCATAGCAACCGAGAGGGAGAGAGCAACATGGACTGGACAGCTTGGCCCAAAGAAACAGAATGGGTTTAAGCCCTAACCGGCCCATAACTTAAATAAAAGAAAATCAGTGGCCCAACAATACCCACCCCAAATACTAAATTGTTTCTGTTGCTTTTAGGAAAAGAAAACATAAGGGAAAAGAAGGCGGTGCAACCGTGTGTGTGTTTTTCTTTTCTTTTTTTTAATATAAAGATTAGTTCTAATTTAGACTCATGAGTAAAAAGACCCAAATCCAAACAAAACCCAAGCAAGCCCAATACCACCTCATTAAACCCAAGCCCACCCCTTAATTCTTATTTCTGTTTCATTGCTTTGTTGATGAACGAAAACAGAGGGAAGGAAGAGAGTGTCGCCGGCCAAAGAAGAAAAAGAGAGGCCGGCCGACGGCCGGCCGGCGGCGGCGGCGCTGGACCTCCGGTCACCACCCTACTCACTTAACCTCTTGAACCCCAACCAAACTCAACCATATCTTCCATTTAAATCAAAACATAAAATTTCCAAAAATCTTGAAATTAACTCCATTTATTCCAAAACTCATGACAAAATCCTAAAATCATGATATAAATCTATTTCTGACTTCCTTTTTAATAATGGTTGATATTTTAAGAGTTATATTTTCAAAATACAAACTTGATATAAATCTCCATTAATGGAGGTTATTGAAGCTTTGGAGAAGATGAACATAGTTATAAATGTTATTTATTTATTTTTATTTTTTCCAAGTTGTAAAGCTTACTAACAATCTATTTGCATCATAAAATACATAGATGAAAACTTACATATTAGTAAGAATACCTCAATGAAAATGAAGAACCCAATGAAGGTGATGATAATGAAGCTTTCTTCCAGGAATACTCTAGTCACCAAGTCTTCCAATTTTCAAAGCCTTTGTCTTTTATGTATTATGTATTATGTAGGTGATTTAAGTGGATGCAATAATAGAGGATGTAGAATAAATCAAACAAAAAATGTAATAGGACAAGGGGAAGAATGAAAGTGGTAGAAATTGTTGTTCCATTTTGGTGATTACTCATTTCAAAAAAAATAAAGTCAAACTAGGAAAAGAAATGTAGGTTTTAGCAATATACTTTGGTTTTCCTAATGCAACGAAGATTAACGTTTAGTTTGGTTTTATTCCTAAAATATAATTTTTTTGCTATTTGGTTGCTTGAAATTTCTAATTCATATTCCAAGATTTTAATTCATATTTAACGACTATAATTAAATAAATCGTATATTCTAGTATTTAAATGTTTATATGAAAATCTGGGCGTTACACATAAAGTGGACAAATTATCATTAGTTGTGTAAATGTTTATATGAAATGTATAAATGTATTAAATTTAGTATCAATACACAATTTTATACATTGGATGCATAAATTTTAGAGTATTTTCACGTTCTCACGAAATATAAGGGTTCTCATGTGAACCCAACCCAACACAACCCTATGTGTGTGTGTGTGTGTGTGTGTGAGAGAGAGAGAGAGAGAGAGAGAGAGAGAGAGAGTGTGTGTGTGTAGAATCAGGTTCATTGCCATACCTATAGGATTCCAATGTACCTTAATGTGAATGATCATCCACATAAATTTTTTAATAGACATGTATAAGACAACATTATCATTTTTTTTCAAGATGAACATCATAAATCTTGTGAATGAAATATCATGTGAATGATCATTCACATATATATGCATTGAACATTCACATAATTTTTAGAGACACGGAAAGTGTGAATGTATGTGAAATTTATATATCATGTGTATAACATTAATTTAAACATAATTATAAGGAAAAAAAAGGTTAAATATATTTTTTAAGGTTGGTACATTTGGGAGTACTTGATTTTGAATTGTACTTATTACAAACTATATTAAAAATATCTTATAGAATTTTCAATGTAAATTATTACAAACTATACATGCAAAAATATTATAAATATCATATATATTGAATTATGATTTAAACCATCGTATTTTATGTAATAAAAAAAATGAATTAATGATATTATTAATCAAATCTGATTTGATTTGCTAAAAAAAAAATTGATTAAAACATCAAATAAAAAAAACCGAGACTAAAAATATAAATATAATATTTATAAATATAAATTGATTTGGTTTTTCGGGTTTCTGGTTTGTCTTTTTATTCTGCTTTCATACAGTTTTAAATTTATATTGTATTGAAAACGTTGATTGAACACTTTTTTTATCCTATGATGTTAAACAAAAATTTTGAAGTTTACTTTTTTTTTTTTGTATTTATTATTTGAATAAATATATTGAAATTGAAAGTTAATCATAATATAAATTGTGTGTTTATTTAAAACGAACTATACAACGTTGAAAACCATATTTTTTGTCATTCAAATACCTCGATCGATAAATTTTTTGTCGCCGCCACTGCTTTGCGCGGATATTCTGCTAGTGTGTGTAGGTTCAAAAAGGTACCCATGAGAATCAATTATACGAAAGATACACTTCCAAAGCCATAATATTTAAAAAAACAAGGGTTGTGTCAAATGAGATGAAATCATGCGCGCCTCCTTTTTTTGAGCTGGAATGGTATTTTCGTAATAACAACGGTCATTCACAACACTATAAAATGATCATTCACAATACTTGTAAAAATGTTCATTCACAACACTTATAAAATGATCATTCACAACAGTTAATTGATCATTCATGGTACTTTTTAGATCATTTACAATACTTATTTGATCATTCACAACACTTATTTGACCATTCACAGTATTTATTTGATCATTCACAATTCTTCAACACTTATTTGATTATTCACAAGACTTATTTGATCATTCACAATATTTATTGATCACTCACACGAGTTATTTGACTATTTATAATTCTTCTACACTTATTTGATCATTCACAACACGTATTTGATCATTCACAATAATTATTTGACCATTCACAATATTTATTTGATCATTCACAACACTTTTTTTTATCATTCACAATACTTATAAGACGAGCATTCACAACACTTAATCGATCATTCACTGTGCTTGTTTGATCATAAACAACACTTATAAAATGATCATTCACAACACTTAATTGATCATAGTATATTGATAATTTGACCATTGATGTCACAAGAATTATAAAATGACCATTCACAATACTTATAAAATGATCATTCACAACACTTAATTGATCAAGTGAGTGTTGTGAATGATCAATTAAGTGTTGTGAAAGATCAAATAAATACTGTAATTGGTCAAATAATTCATTTGAATGATCAAATAAGTATTGTGAATGATCAAATAAATACTGTGAATGGTCAAATAAGTGTTGAAAATTTGTGAATGGTCAAATAAGTGTTGTGAATGATCAAATAAATGTTGTGAATGATCAAATAAATGTAGAAAAATAGTAAATAGTCAAATAGTTCTTGTGAATGATCAAATAAGTGTTGTGAATGATTAAATCAACTCTTTCAAATTTCGCCTTCATATGAATTTTCTTGACGTAATCACATAAACATGCCGCAATGAAAAACCATTTTGTGACTTCAAACAAATGAAAATACCAAATAGGCTTGGCAAAAAAAAAAACTCATCCTCGACGGAGAACCCGTAACTCGACTCTGATTTGACCAAGGTTTTGGGACGGGGACGAGGAATTTCTGATTTAAAATAATGGGGATGGAACGATGATGAGAGACACTTTAATCTCCAACTCTGAACCCGACTCTGGTTATATCTTATGTTTTAATATAAACTATACACACACAAATATATATATATATATATATATATATATATATATATATATATATATATATATATATATATATATATATATACATATATATCTAAAACTTTACAATGTAAATTATATATTAAATTTTACATAATATATTAAATATAATCTATATGACTTTTTTATAGTTTAAAATTATATTGTTTTTTTTAATACTATTGATTTTATAAATCTTTTGATGGGTTTTCTATACCCTTACTTGATTAATTTAAAACTTTGCGGAAAAATAAATGATCTAACAACAACAAGAATATTAACCCTAATAGATCTAAACCAAATAAGTAAAACAACTCAATAAAATAAAAGAGAGAATAAAAAAAACTAACCTTTGGAGAAAACCGATTTCTCCCGCGAAGAACGCTTCTACAACAGACTCTGATTAGACGGCTAGTGCCCAAAGTAGGAATACCTCTAATGGTTCACACCCAATGAACCAAAGAGAGTATTTATAACTATGTTCCAAGTTCCAATTATCTTGAGTCCCTAAATTTTCTTTAATTAATTCTATTAGTTTCTGTTAATTGCACTTTGGCCCTGTACTTCTTTAATTAATTCTATTAGTTTCTGACTAATCTATTAACTATTAATAAACTAACAAAGTAACCCATTAATTAATTATAATTAATTATTAAGTTTCTAATTAATTTATTAAACATCATAATTTAACAAATCAATCAATTATTTATTTATATAATATTAATTCTAATTAATATTATATCACATAGTTATTTAATTTTTTTTTATGGTACAATGAGGACAACCCATAAAGGACTCTACTAATTAATGATAACTTTACAAATTAGTTATGACTTGGACACTAATTCCAACATCTTTTGCATACATTTCTTTGTTTTAGTTTTATAATAACTCATAAATTATATATGTAAATAACTCAAATATGTTTGAATTGATTTGTTTTAAAGTTTATTTACATATATTTTCTACTAAATTATTATTTATAGTTTAAACTTAATAGTCTTTTAAGAATTTGAAAAATCTCGATCCCCGATTGCGAAGGGGATGGGATAGAAACTCATTCCCCGACGGGGATGAGACGGGGATAGGATTAAGGAGCTTTGAGCTTGAGCTTTTGGGAGCTGTACCTTTTTAAAAGAGTTGTAATTTTTTGTTTTTATATATGTGTTTGGTAAAAGTAGTTGTAGCTGTATGTTTAGTTTTAAATGACATAAAATGACATTGATATTAATTATAAGTTATAGTTTATAATTATTTGGAGGGTCAAAAGGGAATTTTGTTTGACCAAAAGCTCAAGCTCGTTGTGAAAGCAACTTCAAATAGATTTTGAGAGTTTTTAAACCTGAATCAAAAGCTTAAGCTCCTATTAACCAAATGGAGCTTTTAAGATTGAGTTTCCAAAAGTTAAAAGCTGAATCTACTTGCCAAACACAGCCAGTGGCGGACCCATGATTTTTTTTACGGGGTTCGGAATTTAATAACTTTGAAAGTGTAAGTGCTTGTGACTTCAAATTTCTTTTTAATTTCAAACTTTCGGTCGGTTTATCTAGATCATGTAATAAAACAAATACGTAAATAATACGATTTCATTAATCGTTACAAACTTACAAACAAACAAAAACTACATTCTAAAGTTGTCCCCTACGAGTTTTCATCTTTTGAAAATGGATTATTACATCTTCATCCGACACATTGGCGAGTAACTCTTTCTCTATGGTGCAAATGCAACAGTCATTCATCCATTCATCGTCTAATTTCATCTTTTTGATTAAGATGATATTCAAAAATATTTTTTCTTTCGGAGGGATCCCATGGAAGATCACTCAACTCAATTATTTGTGGTATTTGTGGAGAAGTATTAGAAGCTCTTCCACATGAAAGAGATTCGGATCTTGATAACTTTCTTTTCAAAAATCGATCCATATTGATATTTGTCTAATGAAATAAAACAATTAAATAAATGTAACTTAATATTAAACATTTAAAAATCTTAACTATTATTTATTATATAAATAAATAATAGTCTAATATATTAAACTAATAAATTCATATATCAATTATCATTATAAATACAAAAGATAAAAAAGAAGAAATTTATACCTAACTCAACAGAGAGTTGAGAAGTGAGAAGAGACTCAGAGAGACACACAACTCAGCGGCGAGACACACAACTCAGCGTCGGGCTAGAGAGGCGTGACTGGGCTAATTGTTGAGGCAGGCGGCAGCAACAGGTGCGTTGTTTCTTTATCTTCTTCGGTTCTTCCCAATTCGGTAGTTCCCCTAATCCCCCTTTCTGTTTTCGTTTGATAGCCCTAATCCAAACCCAGGCGTTGAGTTGCTGACCCTAATCCAAAGTTCCAAACCCAAGCCCTCCCTTCCCCTCGGCCCTCTCTGTTTTCATTTGGAAGCCCACCGCCACCAAAACTGAATTTTTAATTTTTTGGTCCAAACTCTTCATTATTTGTTAAAGAGGTAACCAACTATTACGTATGTGTATATTTTTTAGATTTTGTATCATATTTTTTTTATATATAAAATTTTTTAAAACTTATCAAAAGTATAGGGGTCGAACTTGAAAAATCAACGGGGTTGAAAGTTTTTTAACTATATATATAACACGTAAAAAAAAAATTTTATCGGGGTCGTTTAACCCCTACCCGTAAAGGCTAGTTCCGCCCATGAACACAGCCTAAACCATAAAAAAATAAAAGATATGTTTTTTTCAAATTTAATTTTGGACTTCATATCACTTTTTCTGCTAGTTAAAATTTAAGAGTGTATAAATGGGCCTACATTTATATTGGCCCAATACCCACAAAAGCTTATCATCAAACCCAAACAATTGAAGTAACACTCTTTGAATTCCTTGCTAGGGTTTGGTTCAACTTTTTAAGGGTTTCCGATCAAGTAGCGAGTGAATACTACTGTTGTTCATGGCGAAACCCGGCCGTGGCCGTCCGGCGGCACCCACGGGATCTGGTTCCGGCTCATCTTCCCGCTCTCCTCCGTCTCGTTCACGCTCTCGCTCCCTTTCTGGATCCTCTCGTTCAAGTTCTCGTTCCAGATCTCGTTCTAGATCCTACAGTTCTTCTTCGTCTCCATCTCGCAGTGTCAGCTCTCGCAGCCGTAGTCCTCCGCCTAAGAAAAGGTTCATTTTCTACTTTCTAGTTATAGTTTATTTATGTCTGTGTATGTGAATTTTTTAAAGGTTTTTGTAATGTTGAGGTTTTGGCCATTTTTTGAACAGTTCTGGTGATGGACCAAGACGAGGTCGCTCTCCACCACCTCAATCTAAGAAGGCTTCTCCACCTCCAAGGTTAAACTTCTGCTTTTTGATGTGTTTGTTTACGTTATTTCATATATTTCTATATGTTAAACGCTTAAGTTCTTGAAGCGGAGCTGCATTTTGACTTTAGTTTTGTACTGTAATTTATAAAATTGATCAGGATTTTGCACGTTTTGGGCGTTTGTCACTAACTAGACTAAACTTTAAACACTTATTGTAATTTAGGAGTATAATATGTTAGGGGCGGAAAGCTAGTATGACATTGGAATCTTTGCTGTGGGGGTCTCTTTCCAATTGAAGAAAGTGCGTACTTATTGAAAGATTGAACATTTACTTCTATTTGTTTTGAAGTACACAAACTACTGTTGTATAGCAATTTACTATTGTTAGAGTAAGAAGTTGTCTCAAACCAAAATTAACTGGAGTTTGTTGTTTGTTTTTTAATTACTGTTTTATTTTGGCCTGCTGGAAGCTTAAGTGATGAAAAATCTTAAATTAGGGTCAGGTTGGATCAACATTTGTTAAATAAAAAGCTGGTACCTGAGATATAGTCGATCTTTCTACAGGTTACTCTTTTTCTGCCCAGGTTTTGAAAGGGTGAAGTGAAATCGTGTAGCACTCTTTCTGTTCCAAGGCACACTGGCATTGGTTAACTTTACTTGAAAGTTCAGTGTTTGAAACCATCAAAGTTATTTCAAAGCTTTAACAATTATAGGATAATTTTGTTTTACTTTTCCCAGTTTTATAGTTCTTGCATTGTGGTTCATCTCATCCTCAATTTCTCACCATATTGGTTAACTTGAATTGCATTGGGGTAACCTAAAGTTTCTTCCTGGCGCATACATGTTAAAAGGGAGATACATGATTTATGAAAGTTATAGACCACTTTCATTTATTTTTCTCGTATGCAATTTGAAGTATAGATGCTTGAGTGCTTGACTATGGTGATGATTTCTCAGTATGTGTTGGAGCTATTGGAAGACAAGAGTCAACCATGAGATGAACTCATTTAACTAGTCACCTTTTTCTTTGGATTATAAAGACAATGCATATGAAAGTAAATGGTGAAGAATATAGCAACCATTTAATTAGATGAATTACGATGAATGATGCTATGCCTCACATGTTGCTTGAGAAATGGTTATAAATTACTATAATTGTTTATATGTGTATCACATATAGTTAGGTCGGTGAAGTTGATTTTTGGTATTATAGCTGTACCAGGAGAGATAGAGAGTTGTGATTTATGAATGTGTCTTTTTCAATATATTGTCTAACAGCACTTGTATGCTTCCATTTAGAACTTAGATTTGTATTAGTTTGCAATCTTTATGTTGTTATAGGTGATTGTTTTTTTGCTTTAAGTTTCGAGTTTCTTAGACCGATGTCGTAACGTTAATTTTGTGTTTCTGATCCTTCTCTTAGTGTCATTGTTATTGTGATGTTTGTCAATTAAGGTTGTTTTACTAATGTTTGCATTTGGTTTCTTACAGGAAAGCTTCTCCTGTTCCTGAGTCGCTTGTTCTTCACATTGGCCAACTCACAAGGAATGTCAATGAAAATCATTTGAAAGAAATATTTGGTAATAGATCTGATATTGTTGACTGATATCTGGGTTCTTGTGGTTAACTTTCCACTTCTGACATGTTTGCTTCTGACCGGTAGGTCATAGCCTGGGAAGCATAAAATTTTTCATCTTGGCAGACATACTGATATAGGGTCACTTTGATTTAGTTGCAAGTATTAGTATTTGAATATAGGTAACCTGAAATGCATGACCTATTATGTTACTTCAATTCTAATCTATGTTTGTCAAATATTCAGTATATAGTAGAAACTTTTGGAAGTAGCAAATGCAATTCATCTGGTTTAAAATGTTTTAATTATCATGGAGGCAGCTCTGATTCATTTTTTTGAACTGTTTTAATGAAATGCATAGCGATTAGTCCAGTTCACACATCAGATTTCTAATTTTAGTCATCTGCAGTGAATAAATTAAGACATCACATGCTATTAGTTTCATGTCTAGTTGCCCAAACTATTAAACAATGAAAAGGAAAAATTGAGACTTTCACATAGATACAATTATACAAACTTGAAAACTAGTACATGTATATTGTTATGCACATATTGGAGTTAGATTTGGCAATTTGACGTGTGATATCTAATTATTTTTGAAGAAAAGCATATAGAAAAAGCAATACTTTCTGAACCATAAGACAAATAAGTATCAGGGGATACCATGGTTGTTAAGAGGCACACTTAATTTCAGGACACTGGTCCATGTTAGTATGTTACAAAATATGGAAATGTTGATTGTATGAATGGACACAGTTCTAGAGTAACTGCCATGAAGTGGTGGTTGAATCTTTAAGGACAAACATTGTCGTAGTTACTCTTTATGATCAATATTTTTTTATTATTCTTAGGATAATTAGTAGCTTTATAGTTAGGCTAACTATGTTGAGAAAATGACAATCATGTCTTGATGCATGACTACACTTTTGGGCTTTCGGCAAAACACATGGCAATGTAAAGTAATATATGAACAAGAACACCAAAAGCACAAAATGTTGTTTCGGTCCTAAGAAATAGTTAGAATGACTTGGTGACCTATCATCGCCCTAGAGAGTCCTTATTGATTTCGGATTAGGTTTCTTAGGAGATAAATATATGTAGTTGAACACTTGGACTCAGGGCTTGAAATTCCCTACGAACATGGGCTTAAGTAGAATTTTCCTTCCACGGGGAACTTTCCCAGTATCCCCATGACTTCCTCTCGGTAGTGCTGTTTGACCATTCGGCAGACCGCAACACTTAATAGCTAAATGAGCTACTATTTTGTTAGGATAGTGCTTGTTAGCAATTAGCTTAGTCACACATTCACATATAGGTTGAATTTCTTTTGTGGAGGGGATCATGTAATGTTCAGTTTTTGCGAGAAGCACAATTCTATTTTGTGGAGGCTTGTATCTGTACTATCTTAGAGGATAAATTTTTTTTATTTCAATTTATGCTTCTCCTTTGATGACTGGAATTCTTTCATCATTCAAGTTATTTTGGTTTGAAGTGCTGTTGGTACTTGTTAAATATACTTTTTTTCATACTGCAGGAAATTTTGGTGAAGTTGTACATGTACGATTGGCTATGGATCATGTGGTAAGATACACATTATACCTTTTTTTAGTATGAAAAACCAAATACTTGCATCTTGTTTTCATTCTTGCAATTAATTGATGGTGGGTTTTTGGTTACTTTCAGGTTAACCTTCCAAAAGGATCTGGATATGTCGAGTTCAAGTTACGAGCTGATGCTGAAAAGGCCCAATTACACATGGATGGTGTATGTGCTATTATAAAAATTGTTGCTATTTTTAGCATTTATAAATATGTTAATTTTCGTCTTTAATGCCTATTTTCTCATTGAAGTCACACAAATGTTATATTTTTTCTACCTAAAGTACCTCCCCCCCCTTTTTTTTGTATCACTGCCACAACAGTCCATGCCAACCTGAATAACCCGAAACCTGAACCTTATCCGCTCGACTGGTCTGGCTTTCGGGTGGATCAGTTGATACAAACATGAAGTCAAAACATGATTGATCCTACCGTAATAACTTGAAACCCGAATTACCTGCCCAACAAACACCCTATTTTAGGTGATTGAATTTAATATTAACTAAGCTTTACATAAATTAAACTATCATTCACATATGTGGAACCACAAAGTTAAAGTTTAGGGACTTACAAGCAGAGATGGGAAACTAAGGTGTAAAGTGACTTAAATCGATTGTTTTTATAGTTAGTTGATAAAAATAGCAATAACCTTATGATACAGAGGGGGGTATTATTATGCATAAATTTGCATTCATCCGGAATGTTGCAGGCCCAGATTGATGGGAAGGTTGTTCAAGCCAAGTTTACTTTACCCGAGAGAAAGAGGGTGTCACCACCTCCCAAACCTTTGGCTCCTGGTGCAAGGAGAGATGTGGCTAGAAATGATAATGCTGGCGCTGATGCTGAAAAAGACGGACCTACAAAGCGTGCAGTGTCTCCTCGTCGTAGACCTCCCTCACCATCACGCCGGAGGTCTCCTATAGCCCGACGAGGATCTCCTAGGCGAGATGTGAATTCTCCTCCCCGTCGGCGTGGAGACTCCCCTCCTCCTCGACGACGTCCCGAGTCTCCTTATCGCCGTGGTGGTTCACCGCCTCCTAGAAGAAGGCCCGCATCACCTCCTCCCAGAGGCCGCTCACCTTCTCCTCCAGGAAGACGTTATAACAGATCACCTATTAGGTTTCGTATTACTATTATTTACTCTTCTAGTATCCTATGGGTATAACCGATTCTGACTAAATGTATGTTCAATAGGTCTCCTCCTCGTCGCATGCGTGCTAGTCCGATTCGAAGGCGGTCACCCCCACCAAGACGCCGGTAATTTACTATTACTATTACTTGCATGACTACTATCCTACGGGTTCAATGTCCTTACTTTTAGTTTGGGCACAAACTTTCTACTGAGTAAAGTTCATCATCCTACTTGTGCATATAACTTTTTATGGTCCGACAATTCATACTATATCTCGTTTGTAAAGATCTGTTGTTTGAAGTGCATTCTATTATCCGATCGACACACCCTATTAAACAAATTGATTTATTATTATTACAAACTAATTTTAAATTTTGTTTCGGTGCAAGTTCTTCTGGACGAGCAAGGAGTCCTCCACCCAGAAGATCTTCTATAGGCCGCCGGCGTAGCCGCTCGCCTATCAGAAGGCCTGGTCGTTCACGTTCTAAATCAATCTCACCAAGGAGGTAATGATTTTGTTGTACATGCCCTCATGTTCTAGTGTTTATCTTTATTTTTAGCGTACAGTTAGCTTACATAGGAAAATGATATATTGTGCTTAGGATTTCCTTTTTTTTTTAAAACACCGTGTGATCTTAATCTCTTTGCCCATCTGTGAACAGGGTACGACCACCTGTTGGCCGTCGTGGGAGGTCATCATCGTTCTCGGATTCCCCAAGTCCACGAAAGGTCTGACTTTGTTCAAATAATTGTTGCAAAAAGGTTTATTGTTATTTTGGGTAATCAACTACTAAAAACATTTATTTTTGTTCCTCATACTTTTTGTTTTTCAACTATTTTTATTCCTTTTGCGAAATATGGTTATATTTAGTTTTTTTGTTATATTTCTTTTGCAAAATATGGGTTTCCTTTTCTTGTTTCTCAACTATTCAGTTTTGCTAGTTTTTATTTCTTTTGCAATATATGATTATATTTAATTTTCATTTTTTTTTTCAATACAGTTGGTTTTCATAAAATGGCTTTTAATATGAAAAATGATAGTTTCACGACAACGGAGTAAATAAAATCATCGAGGGAGAAGCAAAAAAGCAAAAACTAGGGACAATGATGAACATTTTTAATAGTTGGTTACCTAAAAATGACGATAGTCTTTAACGAAATTGCCAATTCATTTACTAATCCTAAATCTTTTTGTGATTGTTACAGGTGACAAGGAAGATATCAAGAAGTCGCAGTCCTAAAAGGTAATGCAAAGTTTTCTAAAACTTACAGAATGACAAAATGAAGACGATAAGTTTTTATTTAAAATTGTAATGATTTTTCATAAAATGTTTCATCGTGTTACTAAATATCTATAGGGTCAATTACTAAATTTAATAACAACTTTTTGATTTTTTATCATTTATAGCAACATTATTTATTTTTTATCATTAATAACATCAACTTTTGTATTTTTTTTACATGAATAACATTAACTTTTGTATTTTGTGTCGTTAATAGCATTAACTTTTGTATTTTTTTTTTTAATCATTTATGACAACTTTTTTAAGTTTTTCTATAAATGATAAAAAATATAAAAGTTGATACTATTAATGTTTAAAAATAAATAATATTTCTATAAATGTTAAAAATGCATAAAGATGTTTCTATTTTTAGTAATCGGCCCATATTTATATTTTGTTTCTTTTCGTTTTATAATCATGAAATTGATTTGTGATGCGTAGGCCTTTAAGACGAAGAAGCAGCAGCAGCAACAGTAGCAGCAGCAGTTCACTACCACCGCCACCACCACCACCTCCGCCTCGTAGGCCTTGAGCTACCGTAGATGGAACTTTTATGAATCTCGGATCTTATTTGGTAGGGCCGTGTGAAGTTTGTGAGGATTTTGTGTTAGAATCGAAAAAACAAGGGTGAGTATTTGACCTTTGACCTCTTAACTGTTGCAGTAGAACTTATGCATTTGATGTCTAAAAACATGTGTATACTTTCTTCAATCTCTTTGGATCGAAAACAAAAGTCATGATCTTATGATGTTGTAGTTGGAATTTTTTTTCTTCTCAATTTAGAGGCTTCCAATAGTCTCAATTGGTTTAGTTTTTCGGAAAATGTTCTACTGAGCTGTCAAAGCGCACAAAAGCGTTGTCGCCATGTCATTATGCGAGGTTCGTTCACTTAGCGGCTTAAGATTGACGTTTTGCTTTCCTCAATCCTCTCATGTGGCGTTCGGTTCATGGAATGGAATTCGAATTTAAATTTTAGTTATTTACATGTTTGACACGTTGGGTTGAAATTGCTACTGTGAAGTCTCCTTTTCGCTCATTTGTATCGTCCAGTCTTTACATTTTAGGCCAGGAACAGACCCGAGTCCCTTTGAATCGAGGGAAGTAGGACGTATTACGTAAACGTGACAGTCGCTCCACCAAGTTAGGACGACGTCGTATATATGTATTCTAAAACTTCTAGTATTCATTACACAAGTTAAAGCAGCAGATATTTCTTTTTAAGAATATCAAATCTATTTTTATTTCGAAGTTTTATCAACCTAATTTATTACAAAGGTTAGTCAACTATTAAGTTTTATTTAAATTTTGTCTTGTTTTATGCATTATTTTTATTAAATTAAAAATTGATAAAAACATGTTGACGGACTGTAACAAACTATAATTTTATCGAAGGAAAATCATGAACACACTTTTAGTAGTTTTTAAATAAATCACTACATCAAAATCGAATCCATAGAAGTCTTTCAACTTATAAATATTTTCGTATAAAAAGTGTTTGGGTTTATTATGAAGTAAATTAACGCGTTTTTGCGTTTTCGTCTTATTTTTTTTTCTTTATGAAAGTCCTTAAGTTAATTTTTTCTTTTTGGTTTAGTGAAAAATGAACATTAAAATTCGGGTCTCTAAAAACCCGGTTTAATAATTAAAACTGTGGTCTAATAGTTAAATTTTACAAAACTTAAAAAATTTAACATTGAGGGACGAAAACGAAAAAAACACGAAAATATGTTGGTTTTTTTCGTAATTAAACCCAAAATGTTTTTATAAAAGTTGTTTAACTAAACAAATTTTTACGAAAAACCCCTAAATTATCCTTAAAAAATCCAATAAAACAATATAATTCGTTAAAAATATCAAGTTGACAGTCTTTTATGGAAATGTATTTGATACATGAGCTTAAATTAAAAAATTATCAAAAATACAATGGTTTTTTGTATAATTTTTCTCTTTTGAGAAAATACTGTTTGTCGACTTTTCACAAGTTAGTCAACAAAACATTGATACATCATTTTTATTAAAACTTAACATTTAATTGTCTGTACAATGTAAGATAAAAGTGTTACGGTTGAATTTTATTTCTATTGGTTACATTTAATCTGATGTTACTTTAAGTTTTTTTTTTTAATTATTTGACAAAAATATTTTAAGAATGATAGTCTTGTAATTGACAACATAAAAATTATAGTAGGGATTTAGGGTTTACTTGTATATAACTATATATGCTATAACTATGGATTACACAATTTATCTCCTTCATATTGACCGTAAGACTGGTCGGTGGAAACACACATGATAAGGTTACTTTTTTTTTTTTTTTCATTAGGGGTTCCTAACTTTTGATTATTTATGGTTTTGGTCATTTTGTAAATTGAATATCAAATTTGTAAATTTACATTACATATAATTGGATTGTCAAGATTTAACATTTACAATTACATAAAACTCTCATGCTATGTTTTATGAAAGATTTAAAATGTAGAACGATTAGAGGGGAAAAAAAGGATAGTCATCTAAGGCAGATGTTGTTTGTTTACTTTTTAATTGAATTATCAAGAAGTTTATTAAAGGTAAAATAACATCTTAATGATTAAGGATGATGTATAAATTAAATTAGTTATTTTCTGACAAAATATTACAATAACCATAATTCTATTTACTTTTATCTCCTAGATTTAACACAAAAGAAAAGTAAAGTTCTCTTTTCTCTTTGATCTTGACACTCTAAGGATGAGTTTGTTTGCAATTAAGAGTGTCTGAAATGGTCTGAAATCTGAATTTCAGATTTTAACCTAATTTGTACGGTTTGTTTAAATTAAGACTTAAAATGTTTTATCATATGGATTTTCCTCTAAATTTTAAGAGGAAGAGAGTTGTCTGAATTAAAATTAAGAACCTCTTAATTTCATATTTTAAGGCCCCTTTCTAAAGTTTAGACGTGATTTTCAGATTTCAGACTTTTAATCTCTTAAAAAACAAACAACACCTGAGTTTTTATATCCTAAAATCAAAAGACATCTGACCTAACAGCATCCAATGTGTTTTCTAATCAAGCGGTTGTAGGTTCAATACTCGTTTAAGATAAGATGATAGCGTACGACAAAAAGACGTAAAACAAGTTGTATTTCAATAAATCTTTGCTAAAACTAGAAATAATGAATTTTTTTTTTCACAATGCTTAATCATTTGCAATCACAATACATAGACATGCTAAATAAATTGAATATTCACTAAATATTTTTTTCTAGATTAGTGACTAATATATAAATTACCTAAAAACCAATTATCTTTAAATAGTTCTCTAAAAAGATTCATTAAAAAAATGTAATTTAGTAGCCAAATAAAATAAATAAACATTACACTTATCTAAAAAACCAGCCAAAAAGCAAAATAAAGGGCTTAAACACATAAGTGTTGTTGACTTGTTTCTCGTGATATATTTAGGTTGAAGATAATAGTCATGTAAAGTTTTCATCTTTTAGGAATATGTTTAAATGATTTTCTAAAAGTACAAATAATCATGAAAAAAAGTTTCGAGTTCTCGTGGTTTGAAAACGTGAAGTTCCAAAGTTCTTTTTGGGCTTTTGGCAATGCAAACAATCAGAAGAATGTTTTTCTACAATCGGTTTGAGACAAAATTTGATTTAAAAAAAGCTACAAATCCGTCTTCATCTGTTACTATGACGATTTACTTCATCTATGTTGATCATGAAACCAATCAGTGAGGGTCCAAAGTGATTTTAACTGTATCATGCTTCAAATATATGAAGATCATATTCTTCCCAGCATGTTCTTATGATGATGGTTTAGTGTTTGAGCCTTTAAGGACATTCTCTGGTTACATAATTGTCTCATTCATGTTTGACGTGAAACCGATTGATGGAGGCCTTCAGAAGATGAGTTATATTTTATATTATTATTCCACACGTAAGCCCAAACATCCTTAAAGTATTTAAGGTTTAACCGATAAAAATAACAAAAAAAGTTTTTACATTTTTATCATTAATAACAACATTATTTATTTTTATCATTAATAGCATCAACTTTTATAATTTGTGTCATTAATAACAGTAACTTTTGTTTTTTTAGTGGGGTTATATGCCGAAAATAACAACTTTTTACCTTTTTACCATTTATAGCAACATTATTTATCTTTTATCATTAATAACAACAACTTTTGTGTTTTTTTTTACCATTTACAGCAACGGGTGACCTATAAACCTATTATAGCAAGTTACCCACAACCAAACATTCTTCATTGTAACCAAACACTCTTTGTTTTGTTACCAAACACCCCATTTCATGCTCAAACACCCCAATTTATTATCAAAGAAATTTTTTGGTTAAGATGGAAGATGATGAAGCTAGATTCAAAGTCTCTCTCTCTCTCTCTCTCTCTCTCTCTCTCTCTCTCTCTCTCTCTCTCTCTCGTCACCAAGAAACAACACACACTAGGTTCGAATCAACATAAATATGATTTTTTCTTGTTTAAAAATATTTGAAACAACACAGTCGGTTTCGTGTCCTTTTATCTATTCAGTTTGTTGCTGCCTCCTCATCGTCTCTCCTCCGTCCACTATCATCTCGAGAAGGAGATTGAAGGTTTGATATTGGAAATGATTTTTACTACATGTCCATCTATCATTTGTATAATTTCTTTAAGTTATATGATTTCATATTTCTTTCTTTATGCATTTGAACATTCATTATATGCTATTGAATTTCTTTGTATTTGTATCAATGGATTCAGGATCCCTTAAACTTAGGCATGGCAAAAAAACCCAACCCCGACGGGGAACCCGTAACTCGACCCCGATTTGACCGGGGAATCCCTGAGTTGACCGGGGATGGGGACGGGGAATCCCCGATTTAAAATAATGGGGATGGGGCGGGGATGGGAGACACTTTAATCCCCGACCCCGAACCCGACCCCGGTTATAAATTATGTTTTAATATAAATTTTTATATATATTTAACTTTACAATGTAAATTATTCATTACATTTTATATAATATATTAAATATCATTGTACATGACTTTTTAATATTTTAAAATACTATTGTTATTTTTCATTTCATTGGTTTTATAAATGTTTTGCATCCATTTCTTTGTTTTAGTTTTATACAAATTATAGGTTATATATGTAAATACCTCAAATATGATCGAATTAATTTTTTTTAATGTTTATTTACATATAGTTTTATACTAAATTACTATTTATAGTTTAAATTTAAATAATCTTTAGGAGCTTGAAAAACCCGATTCCCCGACGAGGATCCCCGATCCCCGATTGGGACGGGGATGAGAATAGAAACTCATTCCCCGACGGGGATGAGGCCGAGGATGGGGGAGAAGATTATGAAGCGGGGATGGGGACGGGAACTGAGATCCCCGCCCCGCCCCGCCCCGCCCCGCCCCATTGCCATCCCTACTTAAACTGTTTGAACTTAAATTCCAAGTGCTTTTTATGTTCTTCAGTAGTGACTAATTATTTTGTATATTTTGGTTAAAATATTTTATATATTTTGTATGTTTTTGAGTAGTGACTATTAAAATATTTTCTATGTGCTTTTTATGTTCTTGAGTAATGGTTGAATATTTTGTATATTTTGCTTTTTGTTCTTGAGACGATAGTGGACGGATGAGGTCGAGACGATGAGGAGGCATCAACAAATCGAATAGATAGGGGGACACGAAACTGACTGTGTTGTTTCTAACTAGAAAAAAATCATATTATGTTGATTCAAACCTAGCGTGTGTTGTTTCTTGGTGACGAGAGAGAGAACGAGCTTTTGAATCTAGCTTCATCATCTTCCATCTTGACAAAATTTTTTTTGATAATAAATTGGGGTGTTTGGGCATAAAATGAGGTGTTTGGTAACAAAATTAAGGGTGTTTGGTTACAATGAAGGATGTTTGGTTGTAGTTGTATAAATTTCGAGACTTTTTCGGACGAATATTTGATCTCGTAATTTCGTAATCTACATATCCGAGATATTTTATTCTCGTAGTTGAATAGACTCAAATGTTTGATCCGCTACCTGTCGTTTCTATTTCATCTTACCACTTTCAACATCAAACAAAATTAAGTAATTAACACAAAGTATACGTTTATAGCGATTACAAAATCATTAAAAAAATCATTTTTATAATGACGTCCTTCCTCTCACAATTAATTATTTCATTCGTCATATATAAGTTTTAGATGAATTAACATTTGATTGAGCGACCGAGCCACATTTAATTTGTTTTGTTGTACATCCATCTTATAAGTCATGTATATAAACATGCACATGATTGCATGTCAATTTAAAGATTCTATGTTGTTAATTAATAAAGTGATTTTTTTTATTAATATAGTCACTTTTATTTTTATAAACAAATATATATGATTAATGTATATATATATGCATGAAGTGATCATATTGTTGAATCGACTTCCTCTCATCATGTGGTTTTGCTAAAGGGAGCACATATAAATGTAAATAATTTATAAATATTTTATTTTTATTAAAATCTATTTTTAAAGACAAATATAATTTGAAGGATATATAAAACTCATTACACTGTTGCCGGTTAGTTGTAAGTTATATATAATCACAAGCATACATAAATACAAAAGTTGTTAATAGTATTAAAGGGCGTTTGGTTCGTGGATTTCCTGGGATTCACTGGTATTTGCATTTAAAATCTTGTGTTTGGTTCACAGATTTCAGTAAGGATTTAAAATCCCAGGATTTCATAAATCTCTTCCTTCTTTGTTATTTAAAAACTCAGCCTCCCCCTAGGATTTTAAATCCCAGTTATCTTGCATTCTTCAAATTAACAAATTTTTTCTATAAGATAATGTATATTCTTTGACAAATCCTGACAAATGCAAATTCTTTGACAAAATACAAATCTCAGAGAAAAAAATATGCGAACCGAACGCCCCCTTAATGTTTTTCAGTTTTATTATTACTCAATGATCTTAAATGAGTTTTAAACATCCCAAAAAATATTTGAACATTTTTTTTAAATTTTGTCAAATCTATAAACTTATTTCATCAATTATTTATTTACTTATTATAATTATTAGTGTGATTTTTTGATGTTATAATATATAACGTCATTATCGTAATCAACTTTGTAATTCTCATAAATGTATGATTTGTGCTACTTACTTAATTTTATTTGCTGTTGAAGGTGATAAGATGAAATATAAACAACAGGTTGCAAATAAAATATTTGAGTTTATTCAACTACGAGAATAAAATATCTCGGAAACGTAGTTACAAAGTTACGAGATCAAATAATCGTCCAAAAAGTCTCGAAAAAGTTCATCTTAAAAGAACTAAAACTTATATAAATCAATCTTTATATAAATGAATAATGTGTGAGTTGTTCACCAAACAAAATAACAAAACATAATTCAAATAAAAAAACAAAATATATATTTTTTAAAAAGTTATCAATAATAACAACAACTTTTCATTATCATCAATTATAGCAATGGTGACCTGGTAATCAGGTCAATAATCGTTATTATTGATAACAAAAAGAAAAGTTGTTGCTATTATTAATAACTTTTAGAACATGTTACTATTATTGATAAAAAAAATATAAAGTCGTTGTTATTTTTGGTGATTAACCTTTTTTTAATCATTCATAACATCTTTTCAAAATTTTCTTATAAATGATAAAAACTATAAAAATTAATGCTATTAAAAATAAAAAATAAATAATGTTGTTATAAATATTAAAAACACATAAAGTTGTTATTTTTAGCAATTAGCCCTTTATTAAAAAATGATTATCTGAATTCTTCCAAAATATAAATAATCTTAAACACTCGTTTAATCAACCTCACAACAAATCTATACATATAGTAAAGGAGAACACAATTGCCAATTATCATCACCACATTTTATTTGAAAAGAGAAATACATATTATTATTTTTAAAATAAAATATAATAAGAGATAAATCCAATTCATTATTTTAAAGATAAATACATTTTATTAATTTTAAAGTAAATATAAACACTATTTATTATTTCTATATCTGTAAACATTAATAAATAATTAACTTTATCCATTATTTGACATAAAATATTTTAATATATAAGATTACATTTGTATAGAAAAAATTATAATATAAATAAAGAAAATAAATCATAAAAGTTAAATAAACAATATTAAATATTTAGAAAGTAAAAATAATAGAATATTAATAAACTTATATTTTATAACATTTTATTTATTATTATAAAACTATATATAAACATTATGTTTTATGCCAATACGGATCTATCACGCGTGGCTATAAGGAGAAAAGGTCATCAAAAAATAATTTTAAAAAATCGCGTGGTAGATCTTATTGGCCTCATAAAGGTGGTATTAATTACCTTTAATAATTTTTTGTATTTTAGAATTGAGATTTTCTTAATAAAAAAGCTAATCTGTTTTCATGTTTTTTACGTTTTCGTCATTTCATGTTATTTTTTCCATAAAAGTCTTCAAGTTATTTTTTTTATTTAGAAAATTTTGGATATTAGAACCCGGTTTTTCAATTTTAAAAACCACCCGGTTTACTAATTATAGACGGACTTTAATAATCAAATTTCACAAAACAAAAAAAAAAAATTAACTTAAGGATTTTTCTGAAAAAAATAATATTGGGGATGAAAACGCAAAAACAATGAAAACTGTTGGAGGTTTTTTTCATAATAAATCCATTTAGAATAAAGTCCAATAGCATCAATAAAGTACATATATATAGATCGAACTAGTTTATGAACCCACGTCTTACGTGAATAAGTTTTAATAAATAATTAGTTACATAAAATTAAACGAATATAAATATTGATTCTTATAAAAAATATAAGAAAAGTATAAATATTTGTAGCGTCCGCTGGACGTTGAAGCCTCCGACGAGTCCGCCGGTTGTCGATTTGGTTTCTCATTTAGGGTTAGATGCACTTAAACCTTCGACCCGTGATACACTTGAAGTTTCGATTTGTTCATCTTTGGATTATTGATTGACGCTTTGGATTCAATTTTAATTTTTGATTTTTCATCCGAAGTCATTTTTTAGAGCGTTATCAGAGAAGGTGGTTGCCGGAACATTAAACATAACCGTTTAAACTGGAAAGTTTTTTTTCTTTTTTGCATAAAAATCTTATTATTATATTTTTTAAATAAAATCAATTTAATTAATTATAAATAATTATTCAGTTTAATTACTACATTATTTTAGTAAATTACACAAATGGTCCCTGTGGTTTTGGGATATTTGCGGTTTTGGTTCCTCAAAGTTTTAAATTACACAATTTGTACAAAAAAAATGCAAACCTTTCACATAAATGGTCGCTGCCGTTAAATTGATCCATTAGGCTAGTTAACTCACAAGGGCATTTTTGTCATTTTCAATATCAGGGACCATCTGTGTAATTTTCTAATTGTTTTTTTTTTGTTTTATTCTTTTGTAATTTATTTTTTCTTTTCGTTTATGTTATTAATATTTTTTTATTAGGGATTACTTCAAGATTTTTCTCAAAATCCAATCACCGTGTGTGATCTTTGTTATCAATATCCGATCTCGCCGGAAACAATGGCGATCTCAGTAGATTGAGCATCTCGAAGGTGTTCTCAGAATCGATGATGGGTTATCTCAGATGGATTCAAACTACTTTCATTACAATCCCTCTGATCTATCATTCTGGCTTGAATCTATGATTTCTGAGCTTAATCCCACTACTGAACGTGGATCAGCCATGATTGACGATTCCCTTCTTTTTTTTTTTTGTTAACGATCTATAGACCATTCCAGGATATGCAAAAGTCGACCATCGCCTATGGACATTCGACCATCATATCTAGATCTGAGTTCGATTATGTTTTTGGTTCAAGATCTAAGTTTGATTGGATTTCCAGATCTAAGTTTGATGTGATTTTAGTTAGGCTTCTAGATTGTAAAAATTGTTGACACGATCTCTTTGTTGTTCAGGTAATGGTTCGTTGTGTGTGTGTGTGTGTGTTTGTGTAAACCGATTAGGGTTCTTCGAGTACCGAGATTTGTGTTTGTGTGTTCTTCGTGGTGGTGGTCGGAATGGTTCCAGGTGGTGGTGGTGTTGGTCAAAGTTGACGTTTAAAACAGTTCCAAATTTTGATTAAAAAACCCTGATTTGAAGGTATCTGGGTGTTTTGTTCCAGATTTGAGGTTCCATTTTTGTTCCAGATTTGAGAGCTTTGATTTCTTAGTTTCAAGTTTGATTTCTTTATGTGTTAGATGATAAAACAATCTGGATTTGTATTAAAGATTTCGAGTTGATTTTGTTTTTCTATTTCGGATAGCGGTGGTGGTTATGGCGGGCAAAGTGGTTGGTGGACCGGTGGTGGCTCGCCGGAGTAGACGGTGGTGGCTGACCGGAGGAGGATGAAGTCTTCGAACTAAAAACATTTTAAATTTAATAGTAACAGTAATAATAATAATTGTTTATTTAAAATCTAATTAATCTTAAAGAAAATAATTAAACCATTGAGTAAATTACGACAGTGACCATTTATGTGAAATGTTTGCATTTTTTGTACCAATGGTGTAATTTAAAACTCAGAGGGACCAAAACTGCAAATACCCCAAAACCACATGGACCATATGTGTAATTTACTATAAATTTTATAAATTGAATATAATATATAACTATTTAACTTAATAAAAATTAAATTTTACAAGATTACAATATTAAATTCATTTCAATATAATTTCAGTTGTCATAAAACCTCCAACCATTTTTCATTGCACAAAAAACCTCCAACTGGTTAAAACTTTGTAAATTTGAGCTTTTTTCAAAAAATCTGACTTGCAACCGGTTTAGGCGGTTGCAACTTGATGATGTGTAAAACTTTAAATAGATTTTTGCGTAAAAAACCTCCAACTTGTTTAGTTTTTCCAATTAAAACCCCAAATCATTTTTAATTTGATAAAAAACCTCAAACCAACAAAGATAATTAAAATTGAGTATTCACTGATTGTAGTTTGATGACATTGATATTTATTAAACTTTTATTTATCAAACAAATAATTCTTTTCCAATTTAACCTCCACCCTCTAGGCTAGTGAATCTCACTGCTCTGACTGATCATATTCAGATGCTAAAATGGAATATAAATAAATGAAAGTGAATATAAAGTTGAACCTAAAAATGCAACTCGTGAACACAAAATGAAATCGATTCCATCGGCACAATTGAAGTTAAAATTCAATATTAAACGGAAAAAGTTAATCGAAAATACATACATAAAATAAACAACACTGAACATAAAAAGAAGATAGAGTAATCGGAGTTGCCGGAGGTAGAGAAAAAGAGAAAAGGTAAATATTATTTTTGGTTAGAGGTGAGAAAAATATAGTAGAGGGTTTTAATCGAAAAAGTCATCAATTTCGGGGTTTTTTATGCAAAAATTCAGTTTAAGAATTATACATGTAGTGTCATGTAGGCGCCACGTAAGTCGGGTTTGCCATGTGGACGCCACATGTGTGCCATGTAAGCATAACAACCTATTATAACTGGTCAAGTCCTAATTTCAAAAGATTTTACCGGCTAGAGGTTTTTTGTGCAACAAAAATTGGTTATGAGTTTTAACCATAAAAATGGTCCAACTTTAAGGTTTTTTACGCAATTATCCCAAAAGTAATTATCCAATTAACTAATTCATATATTGAATGTATTTCAGACTATAGAGTTACATAGTAAAATTCACATGATTTTTGTCTTAAATTTCAAACGTAATTTATAATTTCTTATCTCTTAAAACAAACACATTACTTTTAGTGATTAGTGACTTAATTTAAAAGTATGAACTAGGATGCGTGGAATGACGAAAAACCACACCGAAATTGGGACCGAATCAAAACCGGAACCGATTGGAACCGGTTTATAATATTCGGTTCACAAATTTCAGTTATCGGTTATTCGGTTAATGATTCTGCGGGTATCGGTTTTATCGGGCATAGAACCGATAATTTGAAAAGCCCATAACATGCAAATCAAGAAAATGATTTAAAAGTCACAATGTAAAAACCGAAAAGATAATTTGTTGGAACAATATTTTGCGATTAAGAAACTACATAAGTTATATGAATACATCATGATCGAGACTTCTTTTATTCTATTTTCATGTTTATTTGTTTATTTATTATATGAAAACATCATGTTCGACACTTCTCTTATTCATTTTCATGTCTTTTTGTTTATATCTTGTTACGATAGATAGAAGTATATATATATTTTTTAATTTTCGGTTTTAATCGGTTCCGTATCCGAAATATCCGTACCATAACCGATAACGCATTACAATTATTGGTTCGGTTATCAGTTCCTATAATCTTCAATATTCAGTTTAAATTAAATCGGTTCCGGGTCGATTCGATTTGGTTCCGGAACCATTTACATCCCTAGTCTGAACAGGACCAATTAAGTCAAATTTTAATGACCATTACCTGATCCAAAACTTTTCACGTCGACTCATTCTCAACTCCGGATTTAAGTCAAACCGTCGGTCATGTAAAAAAAAAAAATTACAAGCCTTAATGAATATAATCAATGAATAAAACTCACCCAAAATATATTACAAATTCAAACCAGTTAAATAGATAGGGCTTGCTATAAGCAAGGTTAACACAGGTAATCGCACATGACCCATCACTTTTAGGAGCCCATTCTAAAAAGATCTCTTATATACATAGGTCTAAATATCATTAAATAGGTTTTTGACTTGTAAAGTTTTTGATTTATTATTTTTACTTGAATATTTATTTCGAATACACACACACACACACACACACACACACACACACACACACACACACACATATATATATATATATATACATAGTCAGGTCAAAAAAGTACATCTCGAAATCAAGTGCACCCGAAAGTACCAACCTTAAAAAACATTTTTTAAATTTTTTTTCTCATAACCATGTTTAATTTAATGTTATACGCATATGAATTTCACATACATTCACACATTCTGTGTCCTTAAAAATTATATGAATGCTCAATGCATATTTATGTGAATGGTCATCCATGTTAATGATCATTTCACACCATGTGAATGGTGTGAATGATCATTCACATGATTTTTTTTACCATTCACAAGATTTATGATGTTGCTCCTTTTGAAAAAAAAATCTTATAACGTTGTCTTATACATGTTTATTAAAAAAAATACATGTGAATGATTATTCACATGAGGGTTCGCTGGAATCTCATAGGTACCTGATGAACCTGATTCTCTCTCTATACATATATATATATATATATATATATATATATATATATATATAGGGACCTTTTTATGTTTTTGTTCCGGACCTCGATAATGATTGGACCGGCCCTGTAAATAGAATATATCGTGATTGCACTATATTCATCAACACTTAATTTATCTCATACTATGTTAATCATTGGAATAAGAATAAGAATTACTTTTCAAATTTGAAACATAGAAAGACAAACGCATACAGGAATATTCATTGGTATTTTATATATATAAGATAAGCGTGGCTGAATCACACAATTTTTCAACAAGAGAAAGATATTTGTGGATACAGTTTTATATGGATAACATACCAAAAACCATGCAAACAAAGCCACCACCCTCACCCACCCACCCTCCCCCCAACCCCCTAAAAAAAAAAACCCAAACAAACCCCACCTGCAAACAACATCCCATTTCAACATACTCAAAAGTAAAACTTACAGGGAAAGAATGGC
Organism: Centrapalus pauciflorus; assembly: GCA_020465985.1. Lineage (NCBI taxonomy): Eukaryota > Viridiplantae > Streptophyta > Magnoliopsida > Asterales > Asteraceae > Centrapalus > Centrapalus pauciflorus. Next base: position 22,614 of record JAANYP010006792.1, on the reverse strand, counting down.
AGTATCACTCTCTGCCACCGGAGTCCGGCAGCTACGTGGCAGCTCAGGATTGGCTGGTAGGGACTGGAGGCCTGTAAATGGAGAATTAATGGGAAAAAAACTAAATTTGAGTCAAAGGGTTCATAAGAAAAACAATGTTAACTCAAGTATATGCATGACCTACACCACCATTCCTGCAGGTGAGGCTAAGGTGAGTTGATTTTACTAGATTGACCTTTAAAAAGTCAAAAGTCAATTGCCAAAACACCATTCACAAAATCTTTACAATTGTGTACAGTTGAGGGACTTGGAGATGGAGAAGAGGGATCCAAGGACCGTTGTGGCGGTTATATTGGGAGGTGGAGCGGGTACTCGTCTTTTCCCTCTCACAAAACGCCGAGCAAAACCTGCAGTATGCACATTTCTTGTTAAATTATATATGTTGGAAACTCGAAACAGAGAGGTTTATGGGAAATGTAGTAAAATTGATGTATGTTTTTGCAGGTGCCGATTGGAGGAGCTTATCGGTTGATTGATGTCCCGATGAGTAACTGCATCAATAGTGGGATCAATAAAGTCTACATTTTGACTCAGTTTAACTCAGCATCGCTAAATAGGCACTTGGCCCGTGCTTACAATTTCGGTGGCGGTGTTACCTTTGGAGATGGCTTCGTTGAGGTAGGGATGTAATCGAGTCAAGCAAACTCACAAGCTAATTGTCACCGACTCCATATAATTCAAGTTTAAGCTACTCGAGCAGGCTTTTGAATCGAGCTCGAGTATTAAAAATACTCGATCCATGAAGCTTGTCAGTCTTATAGAATGTAGTTAAGTGGCGCGTTTGTTGTAAATGGAATGTCAAATTTTCTTTGACAATACAGAATCGAGTCGGGGTTGAGCCTGCCTAGCAAGCACCGGTTACTTCATTGAGCTCAATCTTGAAAATGAAGGCTCGATCGAGTTTCAAGCTTCGAGTTTTATTGTCAAGTTGAGCTCGAGATTGGCAGTGTATTGACTCGACTCCGCTCAATTACACCCCCACATTGAGATACCATTGATTTGCATGGTTCTTGTATTTAATACAGGGATGCAGCCCGAATCCGAAAAAACCGAAAATCAAATACGCCCAAAATTAAGAACTGACAACCGGCCCGAAAATGAAAATAAATGGTTGGGTCAAGTTCGGTTCTGGTCCAGTTCGGGTGAAACGAGTTTTTTGCTCATCCCTAATTCAATATGAAACTGTGGTACTAACTACGTGAATTCAGGCACTATCCGCTACACAAACACCAGGTGTGGAAGGTAAGAGGTGGTTCCAGGGTACTGCAGATGCCGTTCGCCAGTTTCACTGGCTATTTGAGGTACCACTTTTAACATTTTCGTAAATCCAACATCAGATTTTTTTTTTTGCAACTATTTAGAAAGTGTAATATACGTACGTACCTCGATTTGTAGGACGCAAGAAGTAAGGACATCCAAGACGTTCTCATTCTATCTGGAGATCATTTGTATCGAATGGACTACATGGACTTTCTTCAGGTAAAACATTGAAACTGTTCACAAAATTTGACGATCTTTCGAACAAAACTATAAAGTATATTTAACACATTAAACGTATCGTCCTGCAGAACCATCGGCAAAGTGGTGCAGATATTACAATTTCATGTCTGCCTATGGATGACAGGTTAGTTTATGAATCAACTGAATTTACAAAGGGCAAAACTGAAGTAAAAAAAATGATATACTCGAACCTGTCTTTCATTCGGTAGTCTCTGCTTTGAATCTTCTATCTGCATCAATGACAGCCGAGCCTCAGATTTTGGATTGATGAAGATTAATGAAAAAGGAAGAGTCCTTTCGTTCAGCGAAAAACCTAAAGGAAATGACTTGAAAGCAATGGTAAATTAGATCTAGTTTGAATTACTGCCATAAAACCGTATGAGTTTTAATGTTAACTTCATATTTCAGGCAGTAGATACGACAGTTTTGGGACTGTCTAAAGAAGAGGCTGAAAAGAAACCGTATATTGCTTCGATGGGAGTATATATTTTCAAGAAGGAGATCCTTCTGAATCTTCTGAGGTAAACAACGTATTAAGTTAAATAACGTACATTCATATTTCACACCGTATAGTATGTAAACTACTACTGAAAAGACATACATACTTATTAGGAAATAGATTACTGGAGCCTTATAAGTTATACAACCATCGAAACTAGCTCAAAACCTACGGATTACCTTGTAGAACTTAAGGCGGCGTTTTGGGCCGAAATTCCATTGTTTTACCGTTCTTTTTCAAATTTGTTGTTTTTTTAAAAGGGTAACAAATAAGGATAATGTGATTATCCTCATAAAATGAAAAAGGGGGGGGGGGGGGGGGGGGGGGGGGAGGTCTACCTCATCTTGTGTTTCAACTGTGGTTGATTATCCTGGCCATGATTTACATAATAAACGTTTTGCAGATGGCGATTCCCGACAGCAAATGATTTCGGATCAGAGATTATCCCTGCTTCAGCCTCCGAATATCATATAAAGGTTGTTCAACAATTATGAAAGAATAATACAGTTCATATTGAGCAGAAATGCATGCAAATGTACGTCTAGTACAATTAAAGGTGCAAAACATCATTTGCAGGCATTTTTATTTAACGACTACTGGGAGGATATCGGTACAATCAGATCATTCTTTGAAGCAAATCTTGCGCTTACCGAACATGTGAGTTTCATTCCTACTTCCACTATGCTTCAATCTCATGACATTTCATTCATTCGGTAAGTTGTAAGGAACATGTAGACTTAGAGAACCTGAAAGCCACAACTACTTCAAAAGACATGAAAAACAAAGGAAACGAGAACTATTTCATGTTCATATGAAGTTATGATCTGTTTGAAGTTGATACGTTGAATCTAAGCACATATAAATATCACATCCGATCCGTTCGTATTGAGATAAAAGCTAAATTATCTGATTTTGAATTACAGCCATCACGTTTTAGCTTCTATGATGCAACAAAGCCGATGTATACCTCTAGAAGAAATCTGCCGCCATCAAACGTCGACAATTGTAAGGTTAGTACGTAGAACATAATTTTCAAGATTCTTCATATGCTTTAATGTGTGCTATCATTTGCATCACTTCACAAAAGACAATATGTATTGTTAGTCCATAATAGTATGCATCTAGATACGAATATTAGACTTCCTAAGAAAGTAAATTTGTTAATATTCTGTATGCAGATCGTTGACTCGATCATATCACACGGTAGTTTCATAACCAATAGCTTCATCGAGCACAGCGTTGTCGGCATCCGATCCAGAATTAATTCGAATGTTCACTTAAAGGTTTGTTATTGTACTTAAACTAGTGTTCTTGAACTCCTAACCATATTTTGATTTCAATCATTCATAAGAGGGACATATGCTCTAAATAGCTAATTTTCTAGCACGACAATTTAGGGGATGTTTGGATGTGCATACTGAAAGTGATTATATGAAATTAAGAGGGTGTTTGGATTTGCGTTTTAACTTTTAAGGGTGATTATTTGCGTATTGTGTTTTGAAGATGCAAAAGCATAAAAAAGTGTTTGGCAATCAAAATCACTTTTCTGCTATAAGTTGTCTTTTTGTGCCCAAAACGTAGTTTTATAGAAGCTTGACAACACTTATATGAACGCACTTTTGCAAAACACAATTTACCAAAATACAAATCCACACACACACACACTAGATAATCAGAATCAGATAATCAACTATAAGCAGGCTACAAGAGAGTGTTTAGATGTGCTTACCATTTGAAGTAATAATAATCGAGTGCTTGACAAACTGATCACATGATAAAGTAGTACATAATATGACATAAAATCAAACAATCAAATTTATTGCAATTGGTACTAAAATGATTATTTGACCTCCACACAATCAAATAAGTAGAATCAAAACTAATAAAAACAAAACTATAAAAACTGATTATTTGAAACATGAAATAGCAAGACTCAGATAATCAGGTTAAAAAGCCACATCCAAATACTTCTAAAACTTGTTTGACCAGCATGATAAAGACTAAAAGATTGCTTCTATTCAAAAACAATGCAGGACACTGTGATGCTTGGTGCTGACTACTACGAGACAGACGCTGAAATTACATCATTGTTGGCTGAAGGCCGTGTTCCAGTTGGAATAGGAGAAAATACAAAGATCACGTACAAAATCTAAATTTTGATCAATTCAGTCAACTAGGAAAATATTTATCGAAAATAGTTATTGATACTTGTAAATGATATAATTCGCAGAGGCTGCATCATTGACAAAAACGCCAGAATCGGAAAGAATGTAGTCATCGCAAATTCAGAGGTAAATCCATTAAATAATTTGGTAATAGCCTAATTGAAGGAAAGAGTGTTACACAAACTATAGGAGCATTATAGAGATATAAGCTTATAATATGAAAATAGTTATAGCTAGGGATGTTCATTGGGTCACAACCAGACTGAAACCCAAAAAATGTAAATAATGAACCGAAAACAGGTTTGGACCCAAACCGAACTGTGAACTGCATGCATCTTGAGGTTGTTTTAAATTGAAAATTTCAAACCTATAACAATGTAGTCTAATGTGAGAAAAATGAAAAGAGCCAGCTCAGAAATGATCACCGAACGCAGAACCTGTTTTAGTGTTTTTAAGAAAATCTTGAACCAAGTCCGAACCAAATCTTTTTTTTTTTTTTTAAAGTAGAATGAACGCAGCAGGTTCCTGTCTGGTCCCAGTTCACAGTTCACTTCTTCACATTTGTCAGCCCTGATTGAAATTTTGCACACCTCTATCTCTAGAAGGCTGTGAACTAATGAAAATGTCTATTTATGAATGGAATTGCAGGGCATACAGGAGGCTGACAGATCTTCAGAAGGGTTTTATATTCGATCAGGTGTTACAATCCTATTCAAGAATTCGACAATTAAGGATGGACTAGTCATATAATGCATTTTGTTTTTTCTTCTCCTGTTTGAGGATGAAAATTTGAGCCTGTGAAAGATGAACATTTCTATGCAGAGAAAGGATTAACGGGCTGGTATTACTGCCAAGCTCTGTAAATGTGAATACAATGCAACTTTCGACTTTTTTTTAAATAACGGAATTTTGGTTCAATGACTAAGCAAGAGATTTGAAGTATATAACAAGCTCTTAAAAATGCACATCAGTGACAATCAAATATGATTTCGATAGTAATTTGGATCCTGTATAATCCACTTTCTGTAAACAACATTTCGACTCACTATCGATGCCAATGTTACATGAAATCTATTCAGGATAATCCAAATTCACACTCTTATTCTTGGCACAAAACAAGAGTGAAAAAATGAGTGTATGTTCTGTTCGTGTGAATTCTGGAGAGACCAATTCAATGTGTCTTCACATATATACACAAAGAATTACTACTTTAAAAAAAATTGTGCTTAAATTTGGTGGGTACCAACCATCAAAAATTGTCAAGCAATCCTTAATAGCATAACTGCAGTCAATCTCAACTACAAAAGGATACATAAGCAAACCGTAACTACAATGCACATTGCAAACTTAACAGTTCATACTGTTTAGGTTTCAGGAAGCTGCCACTTAACCCCCGTTATTTGTTGGGTCTGAAATCATGTTAGCTTTTACGAGCATGTACCCACACCTTCCAAGCTATTTGAAGCTTAACATGAATTCACCATTGGTCTCCATTAAATCCAATTCCCTAAAATTATTGATGACACTAAAATCACCAACACAAACAAATCTTTGGTGAATATGGCTCTTCTTTTGGATATAGTAACAAACTACTTGCTATGGGCCACAAGCCCACAACTCACAAGGGAGGCCAAGGCTGCCAATACACTGCGGAAAAAAATTCTACTCTAATGCTCTGATACCATGTAAAGGTTAAAGGAGTTTGTATTTCTTGAAAATACAACGATAGAGCAGAGTCTAGAATATATACACAAGATGCTAAGCTATATAAAGAAAGGATGAATATAATCTACTCAAATATTTTTAAGGAGCCATACAGTCCGTTTTCACGTGTCTGTACGTGTATTAAAAACTAATATATATATATATATATATATATATATATATATATATATATATATATATATATATATATATATATATATATATATATATATATATATAATCTTGTAGAGATGATGATTTGGTTTGGCAAATACACAACACTCATTCCGAAGCAATATTTGAAAGTTTGGTTGACAGATAGTTTAATGAAAGTGATTAACTATTAGTCAAATACATAAAATACCATTCTTACTGGACAACATTAAACAATATCAATATTTTTCGTGGTTACTACCACAATATAATACGCGAGACATCTCATTATAAAAATTGTTGCAGTTTTTTATACCAAGAGGGCATATTTACACACATCAATTCCCAGGTTCACTTGACATATTAATACAGTGAAAGATCGTCCAAATTTAAGCCAACAATGTCTCATATACCATGTTAGCTTATTCCATCTGATAATGACTATAACTAGTTTCTTTTAGATGACGTGTCCATCTGATGTTCCAAATGTAACTAACTGTTTCCGTCATGAAGATGTGCGTTTAATTGCTATAGTTAAATGGATGTCTACTGGGATTTTGAAAAGACCACTTTAAGAAGTTGTGAGGAGACATACACTCATGGAGACAAGGATGGGTGCCACAGGGTTACTTGCAAAAAAGAGGGGAATTCTTGAAAGATATTTAACTACTTAAGGCAAAGTCAGGTTGGATAGACATACATACCTATAGTGTGGTTATGCCAATGGTGTAGTAGGTGTGGAAGGTGCATCTCTAATGAATCTGAAGGCTACTCGAGGTATACGTGCTACCAACCGGTTTACGATGATAGATAACTCGGCAAGTATGTTTGACATAACCGTCATCCTCTATACTCTCATCTTGAGCATATGGATGATGAGGCCGAGTTGGATAATTGTGACATACTGCAGTTCTTGGCATCGCATGTTGAAAGACAGCGTAGGAAATATCAAACACACACAGACATTCAGAAAAGAGAACACAATATTTACATGGTTTGGTCCAAAGAGCTACGTCCATGAAAGCACTAGTCAGCCAGTTACTTTGATTAACTTGGGATTGGAGTTACAACCACATAGGAGCGATACATACAAGAAAAGTTGAGACCGGACTAGCTAATAGGCTTGGACTTAAAAACATTTCTTCTTGGGCATTGGCCCCAATCCCTGCAAGGGGTGGCTCTGCTGTTCTCAGATTTCCTAGTGGCAATCACAATCAGTTTTTACAACTTACCATTGGGAGATTAGTCATTTTTAGTGGTTTTATGGTTAGAGGCTGTTCTAGGCTTCTAGCTTTCATGTTCTTAGGTTTGATGTGAGTTTCACAGCTACTGTAAATGTAAATTTCATTCATTTCAATGATATTTTACCAGGATAACCTTCGCCATATTACTAGCATCATGAGAATATAATTGATGTTGAAAACAAATTCAATAAAGACGGCATACCAGTAATATTTATAGAAACAACTCTTCACAGTGAAACATCAACTCATTTTCATATCTTTGCAACACAAAACGCTCCTCTGATGTTATTATGCTTGTAACAACACATCTACTATCGGAGAACGGTTTTCTACCTGTTCTTCCAGCTCGATGTAGATAGTGCACTGCATCTTTTGGTAAGTCAAAGTTGTATATGTGGGTTGTATCCGGTAAGTCTACACCTCTACCCGCTATATCAGTTGCCACCAGAAGGTACGATCCTCCTTGCCTCAGTTCCTGTTTTCATTTATTTTATCATGTGAACTTGAAGCCATATAATTATATTTAACATGCATGGTTGATCAATAAGCCCCAGCCCCCAGGCTTATTCGACATGATAACAAAAGAAAGAAAAAGCAAATAGTATGAAAAAGGGTAAATTGGTCATCATTGTGGTAACTTACAGAGAAAGAAGCTGCTCTAGAATTAAAATTTATTTTTTCCTCTAAAAGGAGGATTTCATGACCCCCTACATGTGAATTCCTCAGAACATCGATTAGAAAACTACTTGCAGGAGCATTTCCAGCCTTCTTGGATTTCTCAGACTGCAAAATAATTAATAGATATATTAAATTAACAAATGCCAGTGATATGTAAGCCACTAATAGTCTGTCCGAATTATCAATGTATGAAACAATCAAGATTGCATTCAGTGATGACTGTGATGCCCCAATGCCATGGTAATAAATGTCAACCATGATCAAAGCTGAGAATGTCATGTCATGTATCACTAACCTGTTCGTTAACAAATATTATGGCAGATTGAGGTGCATCGGATTGCAACAAGGACAACAACGCTGAATGTCTTTCGCTTCTATTACATATCTGACAACATATATGTACGGTCACTTTATCAGCACATTAGCAATTATATTTTTCAGGTTTTAGGGGAAAAGATAATGTAATTGTTGTGTGTTAAGGTTTTTGGGGTAGGAAGCTGAGAAATTATATGTGGAAGGAAACCAAAAAATTGATATAGCATGACATGTAATTGTAGGAAATAATTTTGTGTAGGGGGTGTAATCGAACTGAATTGGGTCGACATAGTGTCTAGCTCAAGTAGGAGCTCAACAGCAGAACCAAAGGTTGAAACTCAACTTGAGATCGATTGAGCCTTCATTTTCAATCTCAAGCTTTGAGTTTAATGAAGTAATCGATACTTTCGAACTCAGGTTGATTGAACTACACACAAAGAGTGGAGTTGCAATTTAACAATTGCTCGATAAGGCTCATGAGCTTCATGGTGGGTCCCTTATTTTAATAAAAAGTAGCCGGAGCTTGACTCAACTGCAATTGAGTCGGTTTTATATATTTTTTAAGTTGGTTTTGAGTAGCTTGCATATTGTCTTGACTTGATTACATCATAGTTTTGCAGCATATGACATGGACAATGGCAATAAGGCTAGCATTCGAGATTCCACAGTTGACTCACCAACACTCTATGATGTAAACGTGGAGGCATTGGCTGAATGGGATTTGCATGGATATGGACAACATCAGCCTGTTGCAACAGACAAAATAAACATTAATATTTGAAACTAATGATGAAATGTATTAGGAATTTGATATGATTCACCAACCTTGGTCCATTTCTGCTGTATACAGTCATATAAAAACCGTCTGTGCTGTGGGATTGAAGCACTAGCAAAAATTGTTTGACGATTGTTGATTGATGAGTAAGATATCAATAGCTTCCGAAGAGAGCTAACTTGATGCGAAGAATTAAACATGAAATCTACCTAAAAAAGATCAAGTCAGATGCTAAATCAAGTTTGTCAACAACTCCACAATATTCTAAAGTAATTACCTCATCAATTACTAGCACGCACATGGATTCCAGTTTAATTGTCTGTTTCTCAAGCATTTGGCACAAGCTTCCCAGAGTTGCAACAATTATCTTTGGTGGCTCAGCCTGCAGTGATATAAAATCATTAAAAAATTTCTTTATGGTAGGATGTCACTCTTATCTTACAAACATTTTTTGAAGGAGTTACATAATACTTTACTCCACCCAATTACTCCTTAATCCCAAACTTACCGAAGAAAATGAATTACAAAAACCTCTACCTTTAACCAACTCTTCTGTCTTCTTAAAGTTCCCCCATCAAGAAGAGCCATAACAGTGCATGATTTATCTTCCGATTCTGGCTGAATAGACTTCACAGCCAGCATACGAGCAACTTTTGCAACCTTTCACAATACGGAAATGGAAATATCAGGATAATGCTCGATGTAAAATAATATCCCTTTGGTATAAATAAAAAAGTTTTGCAACTATTATGGTTAGTGTCAAACAATCAGATCCTTCTTTTCCCATTTCTGCAAACAAGTCCCTTCACTTTTTTATTTTTAAAAATGAACAAGTCGCTAAACTATCATTTGAAATGAAAATATCCCTATTATTATAGTCGAAGTGAAAAAATCCCTAAGCTTGTCTTAGCTGTTATGAATGACAGTGTAGGACAGTAGGGATTTTTTTTGCTTAAAAAACGAGCTTAGGGACTAGTCTACAAAATGGGAAATCCATGAGTCTTCTGACAAAACTCTTAATATTATTCATTTCCATATTACATGTATCAACGAATGGAATCACCACCAAATAATCTTACTTGCATACCCAGCTCTCTAGTTGGTACCACAATTAATGCTTGTACTGCTGATCTTTGTGTATTTATTACTGAAAATATTAATAATAGGTATGCCAACGTCTTTCCTGAACCTGTCTGTAGAACCACACAATACAACACAAGAATGATGTGTTAAAAGAACTCATCTGACTTAAAACTAATACAGGAACAATTTTTCCTTGTGATGGTACTAAAGTTCCGAATTCTGAAATTTTAAAATATTATTGAGAACCAATAAATAATTGATTCATTTTCTAAACAAATCTTATCTGCTTTATTCCGTCTTTGTTCTTAATCGCCTTTATTTTGGAAATTCAATAATTAAACTTTGCATTGGCATAAATAAAAAGAATTTCCATTGCTTTAAACTAAAACATACATGTATACTTATTCAAACACATAAGTTCACTAGTTCAAGAAGTTTGTAGGGCTATAATATTGTTTCCTTTTGAACTTTGAAACATGGAGTACATTATGGCCTTATTTGAGCAAAGAGATTAGCATTTTGACCGAATGAATTCCTATCATAACGACCACACTTGGTAGTTTGTTTGAATACAACCGTTGCACTTGATAAAATCCAAAAAAGGAAAACACAGTAGTTTGAAAAGAATCTTAGAACTTTGTCCTCAGGATAAGACTTGTTAAGATTTGTTAACCTAAGTAGATCATGTTCTATTTTGTTACTTATAATACCTGTCATTTGTATTCAAAATAACCATCCAACTTAACCAAACACTAACAATCATGTTCTATTTGTGATTTGTCATAGTTTTGATCATGTTCTATTTGTGATTTGTCATAGTCTTGATCATTTGTCTACAAAAATTTGACAAATACATAGAATCTCAATATTTGTCAACTTGGTTAAGAAGGGTACCATTTATCAAAGCTTGTTTATAAATTTCAAATATAATTCGGGTCAAAGCATAATGTAAAGGTGCATTGTATTCACCTGGGCATGAAGAATACAATCACGGCCAGAGAATAGGACTGGTAGAGCTTGTCTCTGAATTTCTGTAGGCATAAGGTATCCAACTTCTTCAACCCTGCCAGTATGGCAAGTATCTCATCATGACAACTTATCAAGTTTGCAAGTGTGGCCCCATTCAGTGCTACCACATTTATAACCTTATAAACTGCTAGGCATAGAAATGTGCATCATACCATAAAGAGACAACATTTCTAAAAGGGAAGTCTAGTCAATTAATTCAGGAGAAGTAACAAGCTAGTGAATTTGTGTGGTACAATTTTACTAATTATTTAGTGGATGGAATATGATGATAGCAAATTAGTAATTTATTTACAGTTCACAAGCTTAACTTCTTCACATTCTTATCATCATAGTACAATTTAAAACAACATCAAAACCTAAATAGACTTGCTGTTCTTGTGTAATATAGGTATGAGAAGTGCCAAAATCCAAATTTCAAAGAATAAAAGTGTTTTACAGACCAAAGATGCTAATTTCTATCGATCTCAAATGACAGAAAAATTATGAAACCAAATCACATAACCGTTTTGTTATACATAGACAAACCTTTATAAAGCATGGTTGTTTAAAGATGGAAATTGGTGAGACCAAGATACAGAGTATATAGCTGGCCAATGACCAAAAGGAAGACACTTTAAAAACAAACAGTAAAGGAAGACAAGAAGTTCACTCGTACCTTTGGTCCTTTACTTTTGGTATCATTGAAGAATGAATAATCTACATCATGACTCTAGCACTGTGATCTCAACTAAAATGTCTCACTAGTCACTATAAACATTCTATTTCTATGACATAAAACGACAACTTTTGAGGGATCTAACCACCAAGTGTTCCCAACTTACACATGTCCTCATGCATAGCTTTGCACCAGTCGGATCAGCTCTCACACATTTCTCAATATGTAACTACTGATAAAAGATATTTAGGAAAAATAATGAGATAGATGAAAATGAAAACCACGGTGAGAAGTAGCACAACTTAACTACTAAATAAGCTTACTAACACATATTTAGTGACTGAACGGGCCAACCCATGTATCGTGGTGACACTTGCACCCGACAATTGAAACAATGATTTGTTCTGAATGTTTATCTTGCTAATCTCTTTGCATCAATATTATCATGCTCTCGCACATGGTTATCTCCATAACATCACTGGTACATTGTATTTCAAATTAATTCGTTTGAGCATTACAAATTTCATCTCTAATAGGGTCTATTTTACCATCTTTTGTTATGCCATTTGAGTGTATATATAATTTAGACACTACTACTTAACCTTTTTAAATGGTTATATCTGATTTTACCTTACGAAATTTAAACACGGACTATGTTATCTAAAATGAACCACAACAATAAGTTCCCCTTGCTAGGAAACTATGTTATTTCTCTAACCTAACTCAGAAAACACTTTTTGATGCAAGTCTAAGATGCCCCCATCGCAATTCTCATTTTTCAAGTATCCAGATCATACAAGCTCATCATGTACAAAAGAAAAACCTAGGATTCCTGCATCTACGTTATCACAATGTTGCAAAACTCGCTAAGCTGTACTCGATCAGTCGGCCAGGGAGTATCGAGTAAACGGTCACAACTGGGATACGACATGTTCACAAATACTCAAATATAAATATAATTGTTCATAGCACCCAAGTTTTATGTTTAATAACAATACCATAATTGTTAACTTCAGTTACTTAAAAAAGGAATTTAATTTGACCGAAATCCAAGGAAATTATGCCGAGTTTGACCGAGTACTCCAAAGTAATTAGGCTGATTTTGATCGCTTTTGACCGACTCTGAGTAATTAGGTCGATTATCCCTAACTGGCATCTGCATATGGCCGATTCACAAGTACTCCTGGAGTACGATGCCGCCAGGCCGATTTTTACAACACTGCCTAAACAAATGCTGCAACCAATGTTGCACAACAAACATCACTGTCATAATTTCCAAAATTAGGCCACTGATTTTCACAGACACAACTTAATGTATCTAGGGGTACAATGAATGACTATTCCCAAATCCCAATTCTACTCATGATTAAACTGCTTTAAAAATCAAATCTATACTCAAATTACATGACATGAATGATAGGTTACCTGCGTAAGACATGATCAGGCACGTGACCTTCGCAGATATGTCGAAGCGTCAAATGTTGAGCAGATACAAAACTGGAATCTTCTTGGTTTGTCGATAGAGAGGAAGAAGAAGATGTGATTGGGGAAATTGAAGGTCGATGGGTGAGTATGGAGTTGTGTGTGGACGAAACAAGTGAAGAGGATGTGAGGATAAGGGTAGAAGCGGTGGGTTTAGAAGAAACTGGGAAGTTCCATGAGAGAACCTGCAGAAGCATTTCAGTGGAAGTTGAGACCACGGATCGGTCGTTGAACAGTGGATACAGTGGCAGACCGCAGACCTAAGTTCACGTCAACGGTCACACGTGAGGTTAGCCTATTTAGAAAGTTAGGTTTCACTAGAGTGAAATGATAAATTTTGTTAGTTTTTTTATTCTCTAATTAATTATAAAAATCTGAAATCTAATAATATAGTAACAATGATCGGGTAAAATTAGACATTTATGGGGTGATAATAGTAGCATCCACGCGAAAAATATATCATACGAATTCATGTAACGAAAGCTTAAAATTATTATAAAATGTAAACAAACATGCTTTACTTAACTGTAGAAAGATCAATAATGCTAAAAAAGAATGTTTGTAGATCTATCGGTAATATCGTCAGTGAACTCGATGATAGACATCGCCTTCGTTCGACTACTCATTGTTGATTGGATGACAAAAAAGGAGCACGATGTTGATGTGTGGATGCTATTGATGTGGAATGATGGGATTTAATGAAAACTAGTTTATTAACCCGTGTATTACACGAATAACTTTAATTAATTTGTTTTTTTTAAACTATATAAACTTAAACTTAAAAGTTAATATTTAAACTTTTAATACTAATGATATATTATATATTTTATTATAATTAATTTATATATAAATCATTTAAACAATAAAAAAAACTAATCATTAATAACTTTAAATTCATTATTAATATTATTTTTATTATTATAATAATTAAACAATAAAATCTTTTAGATATTGTTTGTTATGATTTTGTGGGATTTAAGGATCTAACAATGATCTTAAAAGTAATTTGATTTAAAATTTTTAATTTAATCTTGATATATTAAGTACATGTGTTAATAGTAGAAGATGCCACTTGGCATCATGAGAAGATGACAAGTGGTAATTTAGTTACTCTTATAATAGTATTTATAGATTATAGATTATAGATATAGATTATAGATATGATTGGGTTTTATTTAGTTATTGTTTATAACTTATTTAGTTTTTTGGATATTTAACTTTCAATTATTTTTTGATTTACTTAAAAAAATTTCAATCAAGTTGCACACTTAGGTGATATTTATTTTTTAAGAGGTTAAATGTCTGAAGTCTGAAAACCATGTCTGAAATTAGGAGGAGGTCTTAAAGTCTGAAATTAAGAGGCTCTGAATTTAATTCAGACTAGTCTCTTTCTCTTGATACTCAGAGGGAAATCCAGAGGTTGTAACCTCTTAAGTCTGAATTTAAACAAACAATACAAATTATGTTAAGATCTGAAATTCAGACTTCAGACCTAATTCAGACCCTTTTAATTGAAAACAAACACACCTTAATTTTTTTAATAGTAAAAGTAGTTACATAATTAAAAATTTGTCGGTTATACACATGAAAGTTCAAAAAAAGAATTTACACTAGGAAACGAGTTTATTGGGAAGAGGACTCATCACACGTAGGGCTTTTCATGGATGGTTAACCGAACAGAAAATGAGTTTTGGATGGTTAACCGGACATGTTGGTTCGAGGATTTTGTGAACTTAAACCTAAACTGAAATATCCGATTTAATCGGTTCACCAGTTTTTTCGGTTTAATTATTCGGTCAACCAATTAACCGTTTTTAATTTAAAACTCCAACAATTAATATTTAGATACTTTTAAAAATATATAATAACAAAGTTACAAATTGAATTACAAATGTACTAATAAGGCATCACTAAAAGATTGACTATTATTACTAAAATCTAATATAAATACATAATAATTGTTTCATACTTTCATCGCAATTGAAATATAAACGCGTAATAGTCATTACTTTGGGTTAGAAATTGATATAATAGCGAGTCATAAATCGTTATAAATGTTAATATTGATATGCCTACAAATTAAATTATATAAGATCAATTTTATTTTAGATTTTCCGGTTAACCGTCCGCCACTAAAAACGTAAACCCAAACCGCACGTAAAACGGAGTTTTTTCCGGTTCGGTTAACCAAACAAAAAATTATAGAAAAGACCGGTCTGCTATCCTCAAAATTGAAAAAGTTTGTCTGCTTTTCAGTTTCAGAATTTTTTGAACACCCCTAGTCACACGTGCTACCTTCCCCCTCACTTAAGTATGCCCTGCCAAAATAACAATGGGTTAGATTCAGGACGAGATTGGTGATCCGTCCCTATTAAAAAAAGCCATCAAGCTTAACGTGGATCCCTATCGCTTGAGTGGGAAAAAACGCAAGGATTCAGAGACAACGATTTATGATAGATGATAAAATTTTATTTCGGGATCATCATTTAGCCTATATGGGTAAAATATGGTACTAAAATAAATAAGATCATAAAAAAATAATTATAAACTTGACTAATAACTATACACATGCGTACAAACAAATAAACTATTCATTGTTATATATATATATATATATATATATATATATATATATATATATATATATATATATATATATATATATATATATATATATATATATATATATAGGTTAAAAAGAGTCCCTTTAAAAATCGAGTGCACCAAGGGTACCCATCCAAAGCCACAAAATTAAATAAATCAATGGTTGTGATCAAAAAATTGAATTCCATGTGCGTCCCTTTTTTTTAGCTGGAATGGTATTTTCGTAATTACAGCGATCATTCACAATACATATAAAATGATCATTCACGTTACTTATTTGATCATTCACATTACTTAATTATTCATTCACAACACTTATTTAATCATCTACAATAATTATTTGACTATTTACAATTCTTTTACACATATTTGATCATTCACAATAATTATTTGACTATTTACACTTTTTGTATAATTATTTGATCATTCACATTACTTAATTGACCATTCACATTACTTAAATGATCATTCACATTACTTAATTGACCATTCACATTACTTAAATGATCATTCACATTACTTAATTGTTCATTCACAACACTTATTTGATCATTCACAAGAATTATTTGACTATTTACAATTCTTTAACACTTATTTGATCATTCACAACATTTATTTGATCATTCACAATAATTATTTGACTATTTACACTTCTTCTATAATTATTTGATCATTCACATTACTTAATTGATCATTCACATTACTTAATTGATCATTCACAACACTTATTTGATTATCACATGTAGGGGTGGCAATTCTGACCCAACGGGCCGAACGTTTAAATTGACCCATAGTAAAAACTAAGATAGAACATAATTTTTTTTCAAAGATGAATAATTATAAAACGGTGTATTAAACAATTTGTTCTTTGACAAAAATTTCAGAATTATGTAAAATTTATGAATTTTGTTGGTCAACCCGTTTGACCCATTTGTTTGAATGGGTTAATATTGCCAACCCTAATCACATGAATTATTTGACAATTCACAATAATTATTTGACTATTTACACTTCTTCTACACTTATTTGACCATTCACAATAATTACTTGACCATTCACATTTCTTCTACACTTATTTGATCATTCACAACACTTTTATGATCATTCACAACACTTATTTGATCATTCACAATTCTTCTACACTTATTTGATCATTCACAACACTTATTTGATCATTCACAAGAATTATTTGACCATTCATAGTACATATTTGATCATTCACAAAACTTATCTGATCATTCACATTAATTATTTGACCATTTATAATAAGTTTAGAAGAAGTATGAATGATCAAATAATTATTGTGAATGATCAAATAAGTGTTGTGAATGATCAAATAAGTATAGAAGAAATGTAAAAGTCCAATAATTATTGTGAATGATGAAATAAATACTGTAAATGGTCAAATAATTCATGTGACTGATCAATTAAGTAATGTGAATGGTCAATTAAGTAATGTGAACGATCAATTAAGTAATGTGAATGCTTAATTAAGTAATGTGAATGATCATTTAAGTAATGTGAATGATCAATTAAGTAATGTGAATGATCATTTAAGCACTGTGAATCATCTACATTTGTTTAACTAATTATTTAGATCTACATTCAAATAATTATTGTGAATGATCAAATAAATGTAGAAGAAGTGTAAAAGTCCAATAATTATTGTGAATGATGAAATAAATACTATAAATGGTCAAATAATTCATGTGAATGATCAAATAAGTTTTGTGAAGGATCAATTATGTAATGTAACTGATCAATTAAGTAATGTGAATGCTCATTTAAGTAATGTGAATGATCATTTTAAGTAATGTGAATGGTCAATTAAGTGTTGAAGAACTGTGAATGGTCAAATAAGTGTTGTGGATCATCAAACAAGTGTTGTGAATGATCAAATAAGTGTACAAGAAGTATAAATAGTTAAATAAGTATTGTGAATATTAAGTAATGTGAATGATATGGTCAATTAAGGAATGTGAATAGCCGCTGTAATTACGAAAATACCCTTGCCTATGTGGGGTACGCTGGATACGCAGGATTTCACATGGTACGCTGTGGAACAAGATTCTATATATATATATATATATATATATATATATATATATATATATATATATATATATATATATATATATATATATATATATATATATATATATATATATATATAGGGGTTCAATGGAAAATCACCATGCACCTGTGAATGATCAATTAAGGAATGTGAATGGTCGTTGTAATTACGAAAACACCATTGCCTATGTGGGGTACTCTGGATACGCACGATTTCACATGGTACGCTGTGGAACCAAATTATATATATATATATATATATATATATATATATATATATATATATATGTATGTATGTATGTATATAGAGAGAGAGAGAGAGAGGGAGGGGGTTCAATGGAAAATCACCATGCACCTGTGAATGATCAATTAATGTGAATGGTCGCTGTAATTACGAAAATACCATTGCCTATGTGGGGTATGCTGGATACGCAGGATTTCACATGGTACGCTGTGGAACCAAATTATATATATATATATATATATATATATATATATATATATATATATATATATATATATACTAGCTACATGCCCGCGCAAAGCGGCGGCGGCGACAAATATTTTTTTCGATTACTTGTTCGTTTAATAGATGACGATGATGAATAATATCTTCAAACAACGTAAAAGAAAAATACCTTAAGTTTCAATGTCAGTCAAATATCATAAAAACATATGGTTACAGACAAAAATATGATCAAATATATTTGTGATAAAAAAATTTACAAGCATTTTTCATTTTATGCATCCAAAATATCCAAATATGATAATGCTTCACTTGAACGATCCGCTTGTTGTACATCCTGCAAATAATAAAAGGTTGGTATTTATCAAATATAAAGTATTGAAACATGTGGGTAATGCGAACTACAGGATTGTACCTTAATAATCACGCAAGACTTCTTGATACACCACATTTGATGTGTAGACTCCATCTCGATTGAATTTCTTGACAGGGGTCACCAATACCTTTGTAGTACCACGTGATGTACCTCTAGAAAGTGCCACGTAAAGTTGTCCATGGGAAAATACCGACTCAGGCAAATAAATTCCAACATTCGGAATTGTCTGTCCCTGAGCTTTATTGATTGTCATTGCAAAGCTAAGTCGAATAGGAAATTGCTTTCTTCTCAATTTGAACGGGAACATATCTTCTTCGGATGGACATAAGGAATTCTCGGCAAGAATACTCTTTTGCCCGCATGTTGACCAACAGCTAATTCTACATCGATAACATTTTGCTGAAAACCTCTGCATATTAATCTCGTGCCATTACATAATCCATTTGATAGGTCGATATTCCGTAAGAGTATTACTGGACATCCAATCTTGAGACGAAGATAATGAGGAGGCAAACCACTAACATTTAGAGAGTTTAAGAATTCTATCGGGTAGAGATTATTCTTGTCGTCTTCTGCTTCATCAAAACTATAGTAGTTTTTCTCATCTCCACAAAATCTGTCGATCAGCAAATCATTGATCTCGTCAACACTGTTGTTTTTTTGTGGATAATATCGCCCTAGATATGATATAATCCGAAGACCTTCCATTGACTTGCAGAGACGGAAAAACTGCATCGATCAAATCATCCATCGACTTAGCTTTATCAGTGTATGGAATGATCATGTCATCGGGTATGCGGATAAAACTATCATCTATCACCTCCTCATCTCCATCACCGACTCTTAGCAGAAAATCAGAAAACCACGGATCAGCCAGTGCTCTCATATTTATACTTAGTCGTATCTTTTTAATCATGGGCCAAAGAGGAGACTTTCGTAGGCTTGAGTCAACAATTTGGGCCCGAGTGGCACGTCTCACTACCGGCAAGACTTGTCTAAAATCACCTCCTAAAATCATAATCTTTCCCCCAAATGGGAGTGCGACCCCTATGATGTCTTGTAATGTTCTATCAAGCGCTTCCACTGCTTGTCTTTTCGCCATTGATGCTTCATCCCATATGATAATTTTGGCATCCCGTAGCAATTGAGCAGCCCCACTTTGTTTCTTGATGTTACACACTGAGTTGTTAGCAAGATTAAGAGGAAGCTTAAATCGTGAGTGAGCCGTTCTACCTCCTGGCATGTTATTAGCTGCAACGCCCGATGAAGCGGTCGCAAGGGCAATAAGACCACGGGATCGAACCTCAGCAAGTAATGCTTTGTACAAAAATGTTTTTCCGGTTCCCCCAGGACCATCTATGAAGAACACGCCTGGACGGTCATCATCCACATTTTCCAATATCGCATCATACACGGCCTTTTGATCGACATTAAGGGAGTCACGAGCACGTAAGTGTTCTTCTTCAACAAATATAGAATATTCCTCTTGCACTTCACGAAACCCTCCAGATTGTAAATTAACGATTGTGTTTACGTTAGGAAGATCAAAGTCACCAAGATTCTTACCCATAGACAATAGAAATACAGAAATGTCTGAAAGGACCATATCTCGAACACGCACAATATTTTCACATTGTCGTTTGTAGTCTTCAGAAAGGGAGTCATAATGGTCATCCCATAGCTTTCGAACGTCTCCAGGCTCACAAAAAATCAGTATAGTTGCGAACAACCTCCTCAAAGCATTGGGAAGCTGAAATAATGATGCTTCTACAAGACATTGTGATAAATTGTTGTCGTTCTCTATTAACCCTCTTTCAAGTGCAGCTTTACGAAATGTTGGGAGTAATATACCATTAACCGTGTACAGATCATCATAGCTTGTAGGTCCGTGAACATGCACTAAAAGTAATCGTAGGTAGTATCGCTCTCCTTCAGCAGGATTAGCTGAAACCAATCTCCCTTTCATTACTCCTTGTTTTCGAGGATTCCAACGACGTGAGCTCGCATTCCATGTGAAGTGTCTTGGAAAATCTTTATACAGATATTGTCTTGCAGTTTCATCGATTTTGTTTCTCTCAAAAAAGGCAGTCAACATTGATCGTTTATCTTTCTCTCTATCAACAATACCTATCATTGTATCATTATCTCTGAATCTTATCATCTGCTTATTCGGGAGGTGAATTTGTAATGCCATCACGTAAGGGAGAATTTGAGAAAGTGGAAAACTATAAATCCGCCACATTGCTTCAGGGGGGGAGACATAACGTGCATCTTGAAACATTTGTATCTCGTTGATAACTCCTTCTTCTCCGTCTGGATCAATATGGATCGACTGCTTGTCATGACCTTTGTAGACATATTTAAAAACATATTTCACAGATTTTATACTCGAACAAGCCTCAACATTGATATGACAATTGAACATCATCAAAAGCTTTGGATTATACGGGACCACCCATCTATTGTCTAAAGTACTACCACGTACATTCACCTTCATTCCATTATTTCTCCTTCGATATAACGGATATGAATCATCTCCTTGTGCTGTGATCTCATTAAATTGCTTGGGGTAATCAGAGCGACATCTTCTTTTCTCGTTCTGCATACACGGGCTGGATGGTCGTAAAAAACCGCAGGGACCATGCATCATGTGCTTGGCGACTAACTTGTGCAATTTTGGATACTTTATCGGGTTCGGAATTTCTGCACAAACCATCTTATCGTAATGGTCCGGATTAGACATCTTGTGATCTGATCTCATTATCAAGAGAAAGTGTGCATGCGGTAGACCACGCTTTTGAAACTCAACCACATAAACGTATGCCTTGACTACGCCAATGATGTGTTTTTTGAAGAGTTGTTCCTTGAAATCTTTTAATTTGGCACGAAAAACTCTCGTAACAAGATCCGGTCGATCTTGTGCAGACTGGCCAGGAAAGAGCTCATCATCAATCTCAGGCCACTTTGGGTTACATGTCATTGTAAGGAAAATATCAGGCTTCCCGTCATCTTGAACCAAAGTCATCGCATCTAAAAATCTATGCCGCATGTCGCGTGGACCTCCAATGAAGCTGGCAGGCAACACAACTCGTTGTCCAACTCTACTTAGTTGAACCTCACCAGCATTCATGCAATCCACAACACCTTGGTAAAGTTCTGCTCTAATTTTTGTCTGATTTAGTTGACAAAAAAGCAACCTCGAAGTCTCAATCTTGATATATGTATCTACAACAAACTGTTGTAACAATCTTCCCCCAAACAAAAGCACGTTCTCATTTGAGCGTATCTGAAATTTGTAACAATAGTATTCTCTCATAGTAACAGTATTCCTACCTCTTCTTACGTTAGTCTCTGCATAATTTGTTGTTTAAAAAATTAAAAATTTTCTATGGGTACATATGTCATAACATGTGATAACTTTATTCAATTTTATAACTCATGATAACGATCATACCTTCTAAATCTTCATCGATGTGTTCACCGTCATTGACGATATCATCAATAGATACTCCATGTCTTGGTATATTTGAATGCCATCCTGTTTCGCCATTAGGGAAGAACATCGGATACGACAATGGATCGTAACAACTAAAGTAAGGCTGTATTTTTTGACTATAACCAGGCCTTCCATACAAAACAATACTTCTCTTGTATGCAGTGATATTGTCATTGCCTTCGATCCAAATACCAGCAACCTATACAAATACAGGGCTTAACATGGTGTACGGTACATTTTGAAATGAACAAATAAAACTGAAGTTGTTATATTCAAAC